>WOGR01010073.1:0-11066 GCA_015342045.1 Leptinotarsa lineolata
AAACTCTATCCCAAAAGACGACAACCACATCGAACTATGTTCAAGTTATTGGATCAAAATCTCACCCAGTTTGGTTCATTTTAAAATCCAAGGAAAAAATACGGGGACAGAATGAACCAGGAAACTAAAAAAAAATTATAAATGAGGTATGTATTAGGTAAGTTAGACATTGTGTCCTTTTCAATGAAAATTAATAATTTGCAGATGAACAGGAACCTGGGGAAATCTACACGTCAAATTTTCTCCGAAATGAATATTTGTCATACAAGTGCTTGGAGACATCTTAAAAAAGCGGTTTTAAATGTTACAAAATACACATATCTCAAAAATTGTATCCAGGTGATCACGAGAGGGGATTAGAATTTTTTAATTTTCTAATAGAAGAGCTGATTCTCCTGTTTTCCTGGAAAATGTAATTTGGACAGATGAAAGCTCTTATATGAATTATGAGATATTGAGCCGTGGTAATGAACACATTTGGAGCAAAAACAACTTCAGGCAGTTCCGAGAAATTCAACCTCAAGGGTGATTTGGTATTAACGTGTGAGCAGGAATTTACAAAGATTGAATTTTGGGTCCTCATTTATTTGACAGAATTCTGAATGGAGAAACGCATCACCAGATTTTCGAAGACTATTTGGATGTTCTATCTTTGGCTAACTATAACAACATCTGGTTTCAACATGATGATGCTCCTCCGCAAACTATCTGACGAGTATCTAATTACCTGACTGAAAGGTTTGATGATAAATGGATAGAGAATAATGGGCCGGTGAGGTGGCCAGCAAGGTCTCCAGACTTAAGTGTTATGGATACATTCTCACAGGATACACTGGAAAATAGAGTTTATAGTCAGAAGGAATATCAAAATATTGAGGACCTTCAAGACAGCATTGTTAGAGAGTTCGGAAGAGTGAGGAGGAGGGAAATTATTCGTGCACTGGTGTTGGTGGAGTATTGGTGTAGAATGTTTCAATGAGATGAAAACTCCAATAGATATGAGCGGTAGCAAGTCAGGAGTTAGGACTAGAATATCAGCATATCTCAGTGATGAAGCGTAGAAGAGTTTTTGAGCTCCTGAATATATTCAAAAATCATAGTTGTACAAACCTCAAGTGATTTTATTGTCTAATTAGTATAATTGTTCATTCCTATTATATTCTTCTTTATATATTTATAACACTGAATAGTGTCCCATTGTTGCAATATATAGCCAAGTGCAAAGTTAGGCAACACTTGGTTGCAGAAACAACACAAATGAACGGAGTCGTCAACAGAAGCCAGCCGCACTTTGAGGTATCGGTCAGATCATCTCGGGTTGGAAATTTCACTGAAATCACCCCTTGGCAGCTATAGCTATCTGTGTGATATCCGGGTCCAATATTTCATATAGAGATAATTTGGCGAGTGAATTTGATAATATCAATAGCGTGGAAAATTCGTGGACGAAGCACTCAAAAAATAATAAGCAAACCGACTGCAGATACGTGTTACTAGCTCATTAGATGTCGTCAGAACGGTATAGCCAAGTGTAAGGTTAGGCAATACCTGGGCATATTTGGGCATATTTGTGTTATCATGAACAAGACTAGCATTTTGAGCATTTGCTGTGATTCACCTTTGTCTTTACATTTTAGTTGATTATTGTTATCTGTTTAAAGTTGTATTTCCATTGAAAAGGACACAATGTCTAATTTACCTCATTCACACCCCATTTATCAAATTTTGATTATTGATTCTGTCTCCGTATTTTTTCATTGGCTTTTCAAACGAACCAAACTCAGTGAGATTTTGATTCAATAACTTGAACATAGTTCGATCTTCTTTCGGAATACAAGTTTAAATACATTTCCGATGTCCTAACACTGTTTCTATCGCATTTGTGATAAATTTGTATCATATCTCTTTTATCGTAATTCGTGAAAGCGATTTTTGGCCAAAAATTCAATGACTTGTACAATAACAAAATGTCATTGAGTGTAACAAATTGAAAGTCAAATTTAGAAACATCAAAGTCATAGCCTATCATGATAATAATTAATTTTTTTCAATATCCCCAATTTTTCGAAAAAGAATGATAACTCAAGATTCATCATTGAAATGGTAAAACCTGGTTCTATTCGAAACAAAAAGCATCCAATATAGCTCCCTTGAGTAAAAATAAAGTTGATGATGGTGGCCGGAAGACGAAACGTGGAATACCAAAACACCATTATATAGCAGGTAGAAAGTGGCAATGTGAAAGTGCAAATTATTTTCGAACCCTTCGAAGTATAAATCCAGAAAAAAAAACCATTTCACGAAATTTTTGTTTTTTCCGGATATCTCCGGATAAACTCGGAATTTAAGAACATCCCTAACGGAATATTGTTAGTCAAGTGAATGCGCAACTTTGCTCCAATTATGCCATCTTCGTAACTCTCATAGTTTCCTAAATCCGAACAATGATGATCAAGTTTGAAACGCCCTGTATATAGGCTTCAAAAAAGTACGGACTCGGAAATTAAACAAGGAATGCAACTATTATAATGTAGAAAGATATAACTACAACAATGAAACTGAACAAGTATAGAATATCATAAATGATGAACTTGAGAAAAAAATAAATGTATAGCTTTCACATGAAATAATCAAGAAATTGAAGATGAATATAGGTTGCAGATTTGTTTCCTAAGCATTCCTTTACAGCAGCTGCAACAGCTATTTAAGATCATTTCGGACAGAACTTAATTTCACCATGCAGTCTTGCCAAGAATATTTTCTATTGTTACTATGAAACAAGAGAGATGATCATTGAAACATTAGTTTTTTTGCTGAGTCAGTCCTTTTATAGGGGTTTCTTTCCAGATGAAATGAAGAAGGATCTTGTTTTTCCACTGCACAAAAAATAACAATAACAGAAATGGACAATTATAGGCAGATTTCCTCTGTTTCAAAAATCTTAGGTCGGAGAATTTTCATGTATATTGAACAAAATGACCTATTCTGCAATAATCAACGTGGTTTTAGAAAGAGTAAATCAACTGAATCTGCATCTTATCATTTATTGAACTATATCTATGCACAAGTGGATAATGATAACCTGGTTTATTTACTCTTTTCGGAACTTACAGAAGCATTTGATACTGTTTCTTCCAAATTTCTATTAATGAAATCACTAGTAATGTGCTTTCCGAATAATGTATTGGGTTGGGTGGAAAACCATAGTTTGATGATTGAATGTAATGAAATTATATCAGCTCCTCATGATGTGAAACCAAGTGTTCCACAAGGATCTGTTCTAGGTCCTTTGCTATTATTGATTTTATCAATGACACATATCTAGGTATGTATGCTGACGATACTACAATCACTGTTTCTGAAATGAACGGAAATGGATTATCAATGAAAATAAATTTAGTTATTGACGAATTTGGTGGTTGGCGTCAACGCAACAAACTGATTTTGAATGAATCTAAGTCAGTATCGATGAAAACAATTATTGTAAGGAGAGATTTCTATTGTAATTTATTCAGGTTAAATGACATAAAAATATCAAAAGATGTAAATTTTCTTGGAACTATTTCAAATGAAATTTTCACCTGGTGTAGTCATATACATAAAGTGTGCAGTAAATCTAATTCAGCTCAATATTCAATATTGTTCAGATAGGTTTGGTATACTGAATGTTTATTTTGCGAATGCATACTCACACCCAAAAATCACAATATAAAAAGGGTTAGACTCGTCACTGAAATGAGGAAGATTACGTGGAATTTGCGTATTGAAAATTCGTTATTTGTATTAATTTATAACCTACTGGTCGAAGCCATGTAGTTGAAGACCAAAGAGAGAGAGAAAACAAACGCAATTGATACAGACAGCTGTCATGTGATTCAGTTTGAGAGAGGTGTGTTAGTGTGTCTATGATTTGGTGCAAGAGTGATCAGAGTCCTCTGCTGTATTATAAGATTATCAATGAGAAAACCCAATATAAAATATTCGAACGAAAATTCCGTGATTGCTTACATGCCTATATTCCAAGTATGATTTTGGAAATTCAATTCAAAACATGAAGTTAGAATGAAATGGCACCCAGTACTCCAGAGAGTAACGTAATACCTAGCAAAAGATATGTATATTATTATTCATTTTAACTTCAGGAAGAGATAGATTTTTTAAATCTGAGTGGGTCCTGTGTTTCATATAATGTAACGTTATGGCAAGACCGAAGAGTGTTTATATGAACAAAATTCATCCACGTTCGAAGAAATGCACTAGTCAGATATATTGGTCACGTAGATGAAACTGCCCCGGATGTTTATATGATCATATTGATTTTCCCAACTTCGAAGTCGTGAGATGTGTTAACTAAGCAAAATTGAGTTTTCGGGTGACCCCGTCGCACGTGGGGACGGTTACGAAGAGAAGTTTGAGAGAGAAACAGTGGGGGACTATGCACCCGACTTTCTTTCTGGCTTGAGGGCTTGAGAGTCTTGCGAGAGCCACGAAGAAAAGCGGTCACGAAAGCCCTTCGAGGGGTCCATCCCTCAGCCGTCGAGGCTGGGGATGGTGGCCAGAATAGAAGAGATAATTTATTGGTCGCGTGGTGCGAAATTCAAAGGGAAAATTAAAAATAAAAGTGTTGGTGTTGAAAACACAGAACCTGAGAGTTGACCATGAGGCACCAAAAAGGCGTAATGTAAGTATTTGTTTTTTTGTTCATATTCTAATCAGTTGATATTGAGAGAGTTCAAATCATTTTATTTTGTCTCGGTTCATTTTACATTTGCAAAGAGGTTATATATTGTTGGGTTCCTAATGTGGGTTATTTAGCTAGATTTCAAATCACAATTGATGAAAAAAGGCAGCAAATTCAAGGTTTTACACCACTCTTCCTAAAATGAAAATAAAACTCGTTGTTGTTTTGGTTGGTTTTTTTCATAGAGTCGTTGTTTCACTCATTATACTCTATATTTGAAACCATGGACTTTTATTTCCTCTTGGACTGAGGAAAATACCATCCTCGTAGAGTAAGGTGAAAATTAAAAAACAAAATAAGATCCGAGGTTTTTCAGTTAGTCTGTCGAAGAGGGAATAGTAGGTGAAAAGTATTTCAACTGAGATTAAAATACAGTTAGAGCATATTTGGCATCGTTCTGGAATCGTATAATAGAGAATCAATCTAAAGTAGGTATACCAAATGATCAGATTTCGAAAAGACCCGCCTTCGTGCGATCGGCAAGAACCATACAACCTTTTCGGAGTTGCCATCCAAAATTTGATGTGGAGAAATCCGCATCTGGTGACAGCTGCTGCTAATTGCTAATTCAATCAATTTAATTTTAAAAAAATATAATCAGCCCAAGTATGTATGACTAAGGCTAGTTTGTTACACTGGTGACAGCTAGGAAGATTTTATAAATCGTAAGTCCCGCATTGAAAGTAAGAAAAAGAAATAACACAGTCAAAATCGACGTTGTTACAACCGAAATTCGATAGAATACACCCAGAAACTAAAATATAATGCAAAACGTAATGAAATATAGAATACCAAAAAGAACTATGGATGTTAACGATGTAGATGTTCAAAATGTTCACCGCGAACGTCTTGGCAACATCCTTATCTCAAATAAAACTGTCTTCCAACATTATTTAATATGTCAGGCGTGACCGATCTAATCGGAAGCGTTATTCTTTCTTTTAAGTCATTCAAATCTGAAGGTTTACTTCTGTACACATTGCTCTTTACATATCCCCATAAAATGAAATCTAATGATGAGAGATCAGGTGATCGCACTGGCCATTCAATCGATCCTCGCCTCCGTATCCACCAATTGGGAAATGGTGTATCGAGGTATTGCTGGACATTAACTTGGTAATGTGGTGGTGCTCCATCCCGCTGAAACCATATCGTATTTACTGGAAATTGAGGGTTTCCTGGCTCAGGATATGAATTTGCTAAACTTGGAATGAGATCATTTTGAAGTAGTGCCAAATAATTATCGCCATTCAAGTTGTCCTCGATGAAAAAGTTCCCAATGATATGGTTTCCTACAATCCCTGCCCAAACATTAACATTTTGAGGGTATTTCGCGGGTTCTTCCCTCATTCATTGAGGATTGTCCGTTGACCAGTAGCGGGTATTTTGCTGATTGGCATGACGGTCAAGAGAAGAAGTACACTCATCAGAAAACAACGTCTTCTAATTGGATGTTATTGTTACTCAACATGTCTATCATTTGCTCACAAAAATGGATTCTTTTATCAAAATCGTCTTCCATGAGCTCCTGAGTAGGTATTTTTTCATAGGGATGCATTTTATTTCCTTTCAATATGTTTACTATCGATGTATGGCTAACATTGAATGTAATGGGTGCCTGTCTACTCGATGTATGTGAGTTTTCTTCAAACTCAAGCATCACATCTGATTTGAGTGCATTACTCATTGCATTAGCAGCTGCTTTTTTCATCTGCCCTACATGACCAAACTCGCGAAACTGCTTCTCTATTCTGCTTATCGTTCCTTGAGATACGGTCGATAAAATAAAAAATTTCTAATGAAATAGGCGACCTCCTTCCTGTTGTGTTCGAGTTTTATCTCGTAACCAATCATTTGTCAAACTGTTATTTTGTGCATTATCGTCAATCTAACCATTTATCAGATTTGAAGTTAACGAACTTCAAACTTAAATAAGTACTGATAACTAATGTAACGTACAAAACATTTGATAAGGCGTTTTAAACTAACGTTGCCACGGAAATTATTTACAGATTTTCAAAGGATACCATCTAGAAAAAACATTGCTATAAATTTCGCTTACTTTCTTATTATCAACATCTCAACATGAAATAAGTTTTGATTATATTGCAATAAGTTTTGAGTGTATTGTGATAAGTTTTGAGTGTATTTTATCAAATTTCGGTAACCACATAATTTCTATTTATTTTATCTCAATTGTTGCGATAAACTTGAAAGCAATAACATTTTTGTATAGTGAATAAAGAGACTATTCAAATGATATATCACAAGCCTATACTTCCTACTCAAAAAATTGGAGGTTGTACTTGTCATTCGACGGGGCTTGAAGGTAGGAGAAGCATTTTTCCGTTGAAGTACGTCAAATTATAATTTAAATTTGACGTGTTTGAAGATTTTTTTTCAATATGTACAGTAACCGAAATAATGAATTTATTCCATTTGGCTTTTACACACTGTAAAATGGGGTTTAACATTCACCTTTATGACGAAACCTGTAGCTATCACATCATGGCCATTTTTTGAAGCATGTGTGTTGTGGGAGAACTGCTGAGATTCTTCACGAGTCATTTTTCATCATTAGTATTCCTGTCATCAGTATCGCTATGATTATATCGGTTATGTGTCTCAGTGCAATTATTGATACAACTCATGAAATTTTCATTTATGTTTTCTACAATTTTGTATCTTGTGTCCCTTTTTGGTGTAATATGAAATTTTTCGGGTGTCTTTCTCTCGAAAACTTCTTTTCCCCATCTAAACCAAAACATATATGGTGGTTCAAGATATATTTTTTTTCCGTTATCAAGGGATTTTGTAAATGTGCTTCATATTCCAGTGATTTTATGGTATTCATTGTATTGCTTATATGATGAATTGATGAGATTTTTCATATAATTTTCTTTGATGCAGAAAATGTTCTGAGTTCCATTATTATCGTTTCGATAACTTTTTGGATCTTTCAAATTTGCAACATATCAATGTCCCGTCTTCAAATACTCGAAAAAATAATAAAAATGAAACGAGAGTGGACTGTAAGAATTGTGGCATAAAGCGAATTCCTTGCACCAATCCCTGCTTCTGGAAGGGCTCTTTTTTGGAGTATTTTTTCTTCAGCTTCACTGGAGTGCACAACAAAACTGGAAGTTAACCAAAGTTATTAAACAGTCGAACAGTCGAAGATGGCACAGATTCTAGATCACACACAGCGAAAATGAATATTCAAATAAACAAATAACGATTCATGTTTCTTGCTTGTAGCATGAGATCGTAGGTAGGTAGTGGAATTGGCGCGGTAGTAGTGCGCCCGACTCACGATCGGAAGGTCGTGGGTTCGATTCCGGCCTTGACCAAATATTTATCTCTAGAGAATTTATCTGGTTGAAGCTGGGATGATTCTGCAACCGTGTTAGGAATAACACGTTAAAAGGTAAGACCTCGTTAGTCCTTAGCTCGCACAAGTTTCTCAACTTTTGAGAGTTGTTGTTCATATGGGGGCGACAGCTGATTGAAGGAAAAACAGATTTTGAACAGATGACTTGGTTGAAATTTTGCGGACTGATAAAAAACATGCCATTGCGGATACTGGCGCATTATTATTTCCACATGTTTAGTGTAATACATTGCTTCCACCGACTTTTTTGGCCATCTTTCTGATAGTTCCTTCTCACGAAGTTTTTCTTCGTATAAAGCAGTTTCATTTATGTTTACAACATTTTTATTGTAGTGTAGACAGACGACTGGGTCGGATGTCTTCTCGGAGTATCCATCTTACTGTGATACATTCAAAACCGTTAGTTCAAGTGCACGTTAAATAACAGCTATCAAAGTGTAAGTACTCTAATTGATACCCCAAATGACAAAAGAAGGTTCTCCTCTGATAAAGAGCGAATTGCTATCGTCGATTGATAAAGGTGTCTCCACACTTCCATTCAGGAACTAAAAATAATGACGGATGTTGCACAGAAAATTGAAAAATTATATGAAGAAATTTTGAGGAACCGTACAGAACTCAAGAATTGCATCTAAGCTAGTTAAACTCGACTTCAGTTGACAAATGAGAAGCTAAAAAGTAGTCTTGACAAGTTAGAAAAAGAAAATGTTGAAATAAAGGAAGAGGTGGAATACTTGAAAGGAATTCAAAATAGAAAAAATATAGTCATATTGTCACATTATTGGAAAAAACCAATAAAAATCCAGTCATTGAAAAAAATATCAAATATCATATCCGAAAGTATCCAATTTACATTGTATCAAGTAATATTAACATCAATTATAATTGCTGAGACTGCTGTTTCAGCACTCCGGTTAATGTTAGTTTTTTACGATGAAAATTGGAATTGCTGACAAACGATTTATCGCCTGGGTATTGAAAAGAGAGTTATTCAAGGAAAATGAGCAGTTGCTTGCAGGCGGCCCACACTGTCAGGAATGATGATGATTTTGTTGTAGGTGAGATTGTGTTGTTTTTATTTTAAATAGATGTATTGATTTTATCTAAGTGTTTCATTCTCCTTTCTCCCTATCTCATGAGCTGAGTATATAAATAAAAGAAACAAAACTAAGAGTGAAAGATAATTGGTTACCACATGACCCCATCAGGGTCGTGACAATATTTGGATTGAATGAAAAACGTGAAGAGGTTACTGCGGCAAATTTAAGTGAAGATTTGAAAAACCTACTTAAAATTGATCTCAAATAAAGTGATTGGAGTGACTTTCACCCACTAGTTACATCGAACGGCTGTCCACTAAAAATTGAATTCATTTCAAACTCGAAAAAAGAAAGTACTTAGAAACTGTAGTAAATTGAAATGACTAACAGATTAGTTACAGTTTGTTTCCTCTAACTAGTTGTTGATGGTACTCCCTACGGTGTTAAAGATCTTGAAAAAGTTAATTCTACAGAAATAAATTCAAACACTACGCCTCCTATACCTACAGCAATAATCGCTTTGGCAGAAAAAACTACTAGAAACAAATTATTTACTCCAAAGGCTACAATAAAGAAGAAACCAACCTAGCTGATCCAAACACAAAAATCGCTACAGAATAAACCGAGAAATCGCCAAGGCTTGGGCCACAAACATCAACTCTGTTTTATAAGATGTGCAACAAACTATTACGTTTTCTTTTGTCATTTAAGTGACGATAAACATTTTACTTTGTAGACTTAAATTTCATAACGAATAGTTGAATATTTGATATTTTATCCATTACCTTTTCATATTTCCCTCAATTATAATTTAATATACTCGGCTTTGAACATGGCTTTGAATATTTTAGAAGATATTGAGAATAAGAGTTAGCTCCCTTTCCAATGCTTCAACTCATCTACTGATTTAATTGATGAACTACAAATTGGTAATGGAATTATCTAAATGAACGATTCGTTCAGGCCAGTCTCAACTCACCTACACAGTAGGTTTATCATTCTTATAGTACGTGGGTATACTTGAAGACTGGCCTCAAATCAAATTATCCAAATGAACAATTCGTTCACAGTCTCAACTCACCTACACAGTAGGTTTATGGACTGACACCTATCAGAAAACAACAGGGGCGTAGTTACCGCCGTATCAGCCGTATCAGCCGTATCAATTATACGGGGCCCCCAAACCAACGGGGCCACCAAACCACGACATCCCCCAACGTGCGTAAGCAAAAATCAATAAAAACTTCCCAATTTTATTTTACTTCTGAAATGACAAGATTGAAAACAAACAAATTGTTATTTCCCGTTTAAAAGTTGGCAACACCCTACACTACATCGGTTATTATCGGGGATGCCCCCGTAAAATAATACGTCTAATCTGCATACGAACCACGGAGAGCAGTGTTTATTGAAGTGTTTAATTTATTTGTGCGAATTACTTTGTAATACAATACGAACAATTTGTTCTCTTGATTAAATAGTGTTAGTGGAGATTTATAAAAAACAATGAGTGAAAGGAAAAGAGATTATCCCAGCGGAGCTATGAAAAGAACAAATAAACAGAAAAGGAAGGAGGTCATAAAAAAGTGACCAAAATTTCTTCATTTTTCAGACACCTTCTGTGAGTTATTGCAAAGGTGAGTATCATCCCTAAGTAAAAATTTTACTATCCAACCCATTTATCTACCTAGGGGATTACTATTGATATTTTTGCAATAGTGATTGAGTTTCCGATGATTGATGATTCCATAGTAAAATAATTTACAATTATTCACAAACTTGATATTCGGTTAGATTTTGCCTTACAAAACAACTTTTTGTATGGTGACTGCGTAAAAACATATATTTATGAAGATAATCCAAGCTAAATTTGATTTCTCAACTTACGGTGAGT
>WOGR01010074.1:0-11066 GCA_015342045.1 Leptinotarsa lineolata
GTAAGGCCTCGTTAATCCATTGCTCGCACAAGTTTCGACTTCTGAGGGTTGACGTTCGTCAGCTGGTTAACGGAACGAACAACTTTAGAACAATTTTTTTCAAAGGTTATAAATTTTCAAAATGGCCTTCAACTTTTTCAATTGTTGCGCGCATCACATTGATTAGCTTTTCCTCAGTGATGTTCTGAAATGCCACCCTTACTTTATGCTCTAGTTCTTCACGAGTAGTTGATGTTTTATTGTGAACCTGATTTATAATTGTTCCGCAGAGAAAAAAATCTAGCGGAGTAAGATCTGGTCAACTTTTATATTTAGCTCCCCTTTCTGCACTTGCGTTGCTTAATCGAGAATGAATGAGTAATAAAAAATTCTCGTTATTGACTGATTGCGCAGAAATCGATAACCACTGATGAGTGCCAATATTAATAGTTAAGATCTGAGAAAATGAGTATTGTCTAATTCCTCGTGATACTAAGGTGGTAGTGTTTACAGTTCCATTGAACTTATGAAAAAATAGGCCTTTCTTATTTTTCTAGATGATTGGTACTCATTTATAGAAAAACGAAACCAATTTTGTCAAAAAATCCTACAAGGAAAATAGATCAAAGAAAATGAACATCAATGGGTGATTTCTTTGGATTCAAAATAGTTCTTAGGTCACACCAACTTTTTTTTTGTGCTTCTGGGAAAATAGTGACAAAACAAATCTTTAATAAGCTGAATGAAAACACATTTTTGTCTAATTTCCACTACGTTTTCCGTTTCCAGTTTCGAAGTTTAGCCCATTATCAAGTTAAACTAACTAGTTAGTTGTATTTGATAATGGGCTAGACCCCGAAACCGGTCGTAGGAATGAATAAACTCAGTGGAAATTTGACATAAAAGTGATTTCATTCAGCTCAGTTAGTTTTATTTGATAATGGGGTAAACTCCGAAACTGGTCGTAAGAATAAATGAACGTAGTGGAAATTAGACAAAAAAGTGTTTCAGCTTATTAAAGTGATCATGAATTTCCACAAGATAAACAAGTCGTCAATAACTTATGAATCTTCGTAAGAAAAATGCAGTTAAAAAACTTCAGAGATGAAAATTATTACTATTATTAGCAGTGAAAAAGTAAAAACTATACAAAGAAATAAAAATGTGAAAACACAACGTTATAAATCCACCACGTTATAAATCCACGATATCAATATCAGAATCCGAACTATTATCGATCTTTAACGATAGCAAAATGAATTTTTTCAACTTTTTCGGAACTAATGCAGTTTTTTATTTCATAAGGCCGGTTTATAAATCGCCAGCTAAGCTCATTTGACTAATCGTTTTGTCGTAGCTCTTAGTCAAATTGTTTTTCGTTATCATTGTTGCCATCAACTGGTAGCTGAAGTATCAGTGACCATAACAGTCGCTAGAAAGTTTTTAAATTAAGCTGACAGTTATATGACATAATAACATAAGCTGACATAATAACAACAAACATAAATAACCTACTTTCGCGCATGCGAAAGTAGGTTATTTATGTTTGTTGTTATTATGTCACATATGTAATTTGGGAAATACTTTTTCTAATTAAAGAGATAATTTTTATAATTGTATTATTGAAGTTTTCCATTTGTTAAATGGTGAAGATGAGGATATAGTGGAATTCATTGAAGCAGAAAAAAGACCATATATTGGTAATGAACGTAATGATGCTTTCAATGAATTAGATGAGGTGGATTTCGTGAGAAGATTCAGATTGGAGAAAAATACAGTATTATTCATATATAGTAGAACAAGTAGAGCAAGCTATTGAAACACCAACAGATAGGTTAAATTGGATGTTCTTTTATTGCTCATTTTCATTTTTCATATTCCCTCGGAACTCAAACTTTCAAAAAATTTTAAATTACAAAATTGAAAATAGTAATTAAATATATGTTATATTGTATGAATCATGAACTGTTGTTGCAGTTGTAATTTTTGAAAATCAATCTTCCAATAGAAACAAGTCCCTGAAAATGACACTCATGCCAATCTCAGTTAACTGACAGTTATTGAACATTAGCATCCGCATAGTAGCATAATAACTGCAACATTGACTATTAGCTAAGCTTAGCTAACAGAAGCATTCAACTACGTATTGATAAACCGGCCCTTAGTCTGATTACCGAACTCGTCAAGTTTGATAATGTATTTTAGAGCCTACCATTGCGTTTAAAATATGTAATGAAATGGAGAAAGTAATAATATTATATATCCAAATCATCATAAACATATTTGGTTGATGAAAAATTCTGGAAAAACTCAGCTCTTCTGATTTATATTACTAGCCGTTTTCTGAAGAAAAATTTAAATTTTTTTAGAAGTTTTCATTTAGTACTATTTCAAGTTACTTATTCAAAATTATAGGTGACAATAATGTACCTACGCCTTTGTTTGCACATATTCTGGTTTTATCATTCAGATTTGAATTGGGAGGGAATACAAAGAAAACGCACGGTTCCCAATAAATATTTCATGGACTGATTAAGCAACATTTACGACTAATGGAACAGTAAGTTCGGTGGGCTTCAGAAAACCCTCATTTCACTATAGAGTGCAAGGACCAATACTCATACAATTTTTGCAACAAGATTTATTACCAATTTTGAATCAAATGCCGCGTAGACAAAAAGAAACAATTTGCTATCAGTTACATGGAGCTACTGTTCACTGTAGTGTAGCAAACCGACAATTTTTAAATGAAACATTTGATGGAAAATGGATAGGACGGACGTTACTCAGAGTATCCAATGCCAGTGCCCTTACCAGATTTAACCCCAATGGATTTCTTTTATGAGGTTTATTGAAGAACGAAGTTTTCAAACATCGACCTTTTAGGGATAGAGAACATTTGAAAACTGTGATTAGTAATTATTTCAGGGCCATTCAACAGGAGCACATTACGAATGCAGTCAAGGATTGTGCAAGAAGAACCGAACTGTGGATGTTGCGGGATGGACATCATACTGAGATGTAAAATACTTTCGGAAACATTTTTGTATTCCACGCGAATACAAGAATTATTTTGGACAAGAAAATCTCCAGAGATTCAATGAGTTTGTTCCGAAATACCTATTTTATTTTGATGTTTTGTGATTTGATATTATTGAATATTGAGTTCTTGTTACAATACTGTATAAATTTGAGTAATTTTTGATGTTAACAATAACTAAAAATATGGGAGGCGACCCACTGGTGGGTCGCCACCCATAGTTTGGGAACCTGGGAACCACTGTTTTAGATTATCTATGAAAATTTCTGCCAGCAAAGGACTCAACGGGTTACCCATTATTAGTCCTTCGTTCGTGAATGAAACTTTATTTCGAATTGGTATTGATTTTTAGATAGACAAATAGCAAGTGAATCTATAATTTCCTGTTTCATTAGAGAATTTACATGATTTTTGTCAACCAGCTCAATTAGCAATATCATTGAACAGGTTAAGAACAGGAAAAAATTCGTAGAATAAAAAACGTTTCAAATTTCGTGACCCAGACGCTACGGAAAATGAGACTTTTGTCATAAAATTTACAATACAATGGACCAAATGTCGTAAACGTGCACCGATTTAATAAATACCATCCACAGCAGCGATAATAATATGCGTACGGTGTTGGTTGCTTATCGACTCCGAACCATAAATTATTTTCGACGCGTTGTTGCCTCAAACTTTATATACTATTAATTCCAGTTATCTGCGCCCGAATGAACTTTACGCCTAACGCATTATCCCACGTTCTGCTGCGAATGCAAATGAAATTCGCGACAGAACTTTGAACTTGTTAAAAGTAGGCAATCGAGGAAAGAAACGTATATATGGGATACTAGCGTACCGCCCTGGCTCCACACGGGTGCAATGCTGGTAGTAATTATAAATTCACCCAACGGAAATTTATTGGCATGGAGAAACAGTTATGAAAAGACAATTTTGTTTTATGGACGCGCCTTTTTTCCCGCGGCTGGCTCCCCAGTTGGAATATTTAAAAATCCTCCGTTATTGCACATCTACAATATAAAACGAACCTACATACAAAATTTCAGACTTCTAAAATATAGCGGTAGAAAGGAACAGTGATGAAAATGTAATTTTCATATGTAAACGCGTCCCTTTTTTCCCCAGTGGAGGCGCCCCAGTTGGAAAGATCAAAAATCCTTTTTTATTGCACATCTGCAACATGAAAAGAACCTACATACAAAATTTCAGCCTCCGAAATTATAGCGGTAAGGAAAAACAGTGAAGAAAGGGTATTTTCAATAAGCGTTTAAAAGATATAACAAACCTTAATGAATTCAGTAACTTGCTGAAGAATTATTTGATTGAGAATTGTTTTTATAATTTGCAAGAATTTTACGACTCGTAATATGTAAATGTATCGGTGCTGTATTTTATTTAAATTTTGTTGTCGTTGTTTTAATAACAACGGTGTTGCTCACACTGTGAATTTTGTGTCATGGCTTTATCTGTACATTGACGATTCCAATACATGTTATATGTGTCTAATGGATAATAAATATTATTGTTATTATAATGTTTCTTTCATTTTCAAACAGACATAATTCAACTTTTTCAAATGGAACACCCTGTATTTTTTTCATTTGTATGAAACTACATTTTTTTATCAGATGTATACTATACGAAAAACTGATATTTCGCAAATTATACCAAGTTTTAGTAATTGTTGTAACCACAAATCAATCAGTTTCCGTAGCTTCATTTTTATCATAGTTATTGTAGACCTTCACGACACTGTAGATAGTATAAACTACTAGAA
The DNA here is from genome assembly GCA_015342045.1 of Leptinotarsa lineolata. Classification (NCBI taxonomy): domain Eukaryota; kingdom Metazoa; phylum Arthropoda; class Insecta; order Coleoptera; family Chrysomelidae; genus Leptinotarsa; species Leptinotarsa lineolata. The sequence goes on from WOGR01010074.1 coordinate 4,800, forward strand.
ACAGGCCAAGTACCAGAAATACAATAAAATTATTTTCCCTGTGCACCAAAACAATTACTTATGCTAACAATACCATTCCAGGGATAATTTATTGTGAATGCAGATATCAATATTATTAGTAGTTAGATATCAGTATTATTAGTGGTCAGCGTAGGTATATGAAGTATACACGTTCCCCGGAATAGAACTCTATGGGATACCGACAATACACAAGGCAATGAAGACTCCACAATTTATCGGGAATTGTTTTATTTATCTACTGTTTTCTATTGAAGAAAATCATTCTATCCCACTAACCACAGAATTGGTAATAACCATAAATGTATCGATGAGATGCCGAAATCGTATGAATGTAGGTACTTGGGATGACTATGTTTTAATGTAATGTTGACCTGGTACGTTTCACATTATTTAGCTCCTCTGGTGAGAAGGTGTTGGAAAGTTTGGTGTGACTAATGTTTATTCTTCAGAGGAAGACCTGGCTCCTTTTTCGATATCATTGTTTGCAACAATGTTTGTGTTGATCTATTTCAGTTTGTCGTTATTGTGCCATTCAGAATGCTACAGTAGCCTTGTGTTTCTCGATGCTATCTTTGCAATTACAATAAGGTACTCTTGGTATTTCTGGGTAATTCTTGATTCAGCATCAGAATATGTTTCTCTGGCTGTAGTATCTGCCATCTCATTTTCTATAGTTCCTACATAATAGGGGTTCCAAAGTATCTCCAGTTGTTCTTTTTGGATTTCAACTTCTCTTTCAATACGTGCAGAATTGGGTATTTTAGAGTTCAATTCTGATATACTATGTAGAGTATCGAAAAATTTATAGCCATTGTACTCAGATAGGCCTTCAAGAAAGAGTTGTTTGTGTTGGTTATTAAGGGTTGAAAATATTGAGTATTTAGTGGGAGAGGGAGGAGGTCATATTGGGACATTTTCACTGTTCAGGAAAAAAAACATTTTTTACAGTAGGTACGTTATGTGTGGTCAAACGGAATTTTTGTAGATACCATCGATACTATAACTGGACTGTAATAGTAAATAACACATATTTACCCACAGGGTACCGTATATTTCGAATATTTTCGTAAATTTTTAAGGTACTATTTTATGTTTTTGAACTTATTAAGATGAAAGAGGCGTATTATCAAGTTCCTTTATTATGTGGATATTTTTATCAGGCTCTCACATTCGATTTTTTTATTTTAGTGATTTAGTATTCCAGCAGAATATTTTATTCGATTCACTCATCTGTCTTTCTGCTTCGAAACTATTTGTTTCGATTGAAATTATCGATTTTGAATATTTTGGATTAGAGGGATGATCGTGCTCGATCAATCAGCAAAGTTTTTGTGAAAGTTCTTCATCGATTTGCCTTTGGAGTATTAACAAATTTTGAAAAAAAATGGACAGGATTGAAGATTTTCTTGGGAGGCTGAAATAGCTGAAAGATCGTTGAGTTGAGTCATGAAAAACTCAGAGAACTAATATTTTATATTTTTATTTATTTTTTTAAAAGCATGAGAGAGGGACAGACTCTGAAGAGGAAAGGACAAAGGAAAGAAAGGAATTGAGGAAATTTTCTGTTTGTTGTTCACTAAAAAGTTATAAGGGCACCAAAATATATCTTTTGTGGAACATGATAATGAACATTATCTAATTTCTGGAACATTTTGTAATAAAATGTGCCCGAACAACACAATTCAAATAAACCCCTTCTAGTTAGTGATAATTTCTTGAAGCTCAGTGAGTTCCTTCTATTTACATCACAGTATTCGAAGCTGAAAATTCAATAACTCAGTGATGATGGGTTAAGTGATAACAGTATCATTGGAAACAACAGAAATATATTATACATTTTTATATTCATTAGAAATCTATTCTCGGAATAATTTTTTTAGATAATCAGCTCAATTGGCAATAACATTAAAAAATAAACGGCGGTTAAGAAAAGAAAAAATTTCGTAGAATAGAAAACGTTTCATATTTCGTGAGCTAGACGCTACGGAAAGTGAGACTTTTGTCATAAAATTCACAATACAATGGACCAAATGTAACGGGATGGAAGAGTTGCCAAAAAGAAATAACTATTTGCATTTAAGAAATAAAAGAACAAACCTAAAACTGAGATAAGTATTTTTCCACTTATGGTGAAATCGCTTGCTTTTGCTTTCGGGTGGTTCTAAGTACGGCCTCATACTTTTATTGCACTTGATGTCAATCTCAAAACTGACACTTTCCGTAAACTGTTTGATACTCCCGTTGGTAAAAACATTTGACTCCTCTCAAAAACTTATTTGTGCCGCCACTGGCACTTTCCAATTTATTAATTATTCTACATAACGACTTTACTTACATGTCATACGCGAATTACAATTCATTATTGTACATGCGTACATGATAATTTAAATATGGGAGATTTTTATGTCAGACACGTAAGCTATCTGTCAGGATTTCAGGTCATGGTGAAACCCATTAATTTGTCGCTGATCAATAAGAAGAAACGTTACGACGTATTTACTTTCAGATCGATATAGATTGCGAAATTAAATATCCCCTAGGTGGTGGAGTACCAGCGGACAATCATGTACAGGGTATTGATAAGTATAATTTGGAACCCCTAGCGTGATATGAATCTATCGAAAAGTGTTTTCAATAGATGCAGGTTGTTTGTTTTTTTTGAGAATATCCATCAGATTTGTTGTATTTTTTGCATCACTATGGTGGCACTGAAAGTTTTCGAAATTGCAGTGTCACATGAAGTATTTAAAATTTAGCTATTATCTCACTTCCAAGAGAAAAAATTGCCGCTTACATATATACACTATGTGCGATTTCAAACTGCAACACCCTGTTATTTTCAATTTCAAGTTATGGTACTCGATGAGCTCTATCCAAATATGTTGACAGATATGAATTATTCTCATTTTCAAGACCTGCAAAATGAGTCGAAATTTCGAGAAGGACCATCATGCATTTTTTTATCCTAAAAGTGGATACCTCATTCGATTTGGACATATTTCGAACATCTGGATTCCAAGTTTCAGCCCAATATCTCATACAGGGTTTTAGTTATATGATGACAAATTTTCAAATCCAGGAGTTCCCGAAACAATCCCAGACTATCTCCATCTTTACTGAGCCAAACTAATACATCTATGTTTCCTACAAAAAATAAGCTATTCTATTCAATGCAAGAGCAAAACTCAAACTAGAAGACTACCTTGTAGCCTTAGGCAATTACGTTACTCCGCAAAATATTTTATTTTTCTAATTTTCTAATAATAGAATTCACCAAAAAGCAGTCGATGAATTTTTCAGCAACACTAAAGGAAAAATAGCGAATAACCAATAAATTTCAATGGCGAGAAGACTGAACACCCCAAGCAAAAAACTGATCATCTCTAATGTATGTCTATCGATCCCACATAGTCTCCTTGAAACTGAACTACGTGGTCTGGGACTAGATTTGGTATCTCAAATTTCCTTCTTGAAAATCGGAGTATCAAACTCTACCTTCAAACATGTCCTAAGTTTCCGGAGACAAGTATATATTTCTTCATCAGATCACTCCAAATTACCTCAATATATCGTTATATCCTTTGACCAAACTCCATACCGTATATACCTCACCTTAGATGACCAGCTATGTTTCAAATGCAATGTAAACAAAGCGGACATTTAGCTGTCAACTGTACAAATATGAACAAAGATGAATCCGTCCCCAGCACGAACTTTGACAATGAAGCCCCTTCAGAAACCATTATTGAAAACACTACTTAATGTTTGACGTTTAAGTTTTTGCCACTTAGCGTGGCAAAAACTTAAACGTCAAACATTAAGGGACTACTTGAACTATTATATAGGATATACTCCCTCCTGACGGATAGAAAGATAAAAACCAGATGTGCCAAAATTCAAAATACGATAAGGAGGCAATTATATTTGGAATTAGCCAATGAAATAGAGGACAGCGACACATCCCAGGAAACATTTTAGTATTTTTCAACTCTTACCTCTCTCGACTAAAATTCAATTCGATTCTTCAATGGAACCTTAATGGGTATTATGCCCAATTAGAGATGTTGAAGCTTATCCTTTCAGAATACTCGCCATCTATTTTGTGTCTCCAAGAAACCCATTTCAGAAACCAAACCGTCCATAATCTTTCAAATTACACATGTTTTCATAAAACAGAGACAACCAACTTCATGCCAGTGGAGGAGTGGCCATATATGTAAAAAACTGATTAGAAGCATAAAACATTCCATTAATTATCAATTTGGAAGCAGATCCAGTTACTATCGAAGGAACAGACAAATTACATATCTGCAATCTTTATATTCCTCATATATAGATCCACCAATAGACGAACTCAACAACCTAGTCAAGTAAATACCTCCACCGCGTTTAATAATTGGTGATTTCAATTCACACAATCATATTTGTGGTTCCAAGAAAACAAATATGAAGGGTCACAAATTGAAAATAAAATTGCAGAAATAGACATGGATGCAATGTTGAATCTAAGTATAGACGCCACGATCTCAAATTTTTGTCAAATAATAATTAAGATTGCTGAAAAACATGTTGGGAAAACTAGCTTCCTTAATAAACATTTTTTCGTATAGTGGAATAACGAATATCAAACTGCCATAAAGCTGTCAAAAAAGGCATTCAATACTTACAAGAAGCGTAAAACCACAGAAAATCAAATAGAATTCAAACGTTTGAGAGCTAAAGCTAGGTACATCTTGAAAACAAGCAGACGTGAGTGCTGGAAGAAGTATGTTTGCCTAATTAACAGTTCCATTCCTATTGGCAGAGTATGGAGAAGGATAAGAAAAATATCAAACACTTCAAACTCCAAACCTATAAGTTATTTAAAACACGACGGAAAGATCCTCACTTCGCTACAAGAAATAGTTGAGGTTTTTGCATCAACTCTTCATCACCATTCCAGTAATAACAATTATGGAGTTGAGTTTTCGAAACAAGAAACAGGGAAAGAGATGCTATCACTCTCAGTAGACGAGAAGACTGCGAAAAATCCAGATGATCCAATCAACTGTCCCATTTCACAAGACGAATTTGATGATTGCCTTCAGAACATAAAGACTCATCTCTCGAACCACACGACATTCCAATAATCTTTCTCAAAATGTTGCCTCAAAATACCAAATAACTGCTTATTAAAATGTATAACGTCATTTTGAGTCAACATGTATTTCCTCGTATATGGTCTGAGACAATCATTATTCCTATTCACAAAACAGACAAACCCAAATAATTTTCCGAGTCTTACAAACCAATCTCAGTTTTGTGTGCCATGTATAAAGTAATGGAGAAAATCATGAATAGGAGATTGATGTGGACTGTAGAAAACCGAAAACTACTTATACCACAACAAAGCGGATTCCGAAAAAGACGAATAGGAAGTGCACAAATCTTTTGCGAATGACCAAGACTGCATCGCAGTTATTGATATTTCAAGAGCATATGACACTGTATGGAGGCCTGCAATCATTGGCTCGCACATATCTGTATATCTCTCAACAGGATCCAAGAAAATGTAGTACCGCAAGGTTCTCCTCTAAGTGCCACATTATTCCTAATGGTCATTAATGATATAATCAACGACTGTGTGGCTCCTCTAGAAGCGAGACTGTACGCCGAGGCTCTCGTAGTTTTTGCTAGGGGAAAGAATGTTGTCACAATTCAAAACCAGTTACAGAAATTCCTCAACAATTTACAGAAATGGTCTTTTTTATCAGGATCAAAAATATCTCAAGAAAAGACCAAACTACAAATCTATGAACAGAAAATTGAATATGTTGAGTACGTTAAAGTTTTAGGACTGATATTTGTCAGAACGGACTCAACCTGTTGAAGACAGTTGCCCGTGAAGCCACTTGTTGCGTTTTTGTAAAACTGTTTAGTGAAAATCTCACAATAAAGTGTTTGTTGAATACGTAAGGTTATATAGTAAACTATTTGGAATTGGCCCACTATCTTTATTCATAATATTGTTATGTTAACTGGGATGTTACTGGGATGTTACTGGAGGAGACGCAGAACGAGGGAATGACTGAAGTGTATGTGGATGCCGGAGCGAGAATGGACGAGGGAAGAATGGGCATAGACTGGGCGTACTACAGGAACGAGAATGACTGGGTTCTAGGGAATGAGAAGATTCCCGGATAGAGCAGCGTGAACGAAAACCTGTTAAAATAAAATAATATTTTAGTTATCAGAATTACTGACCAG
>WOGR01010075.1:0-11066 GCA_015342045.1 Leptinotarsa lineolata
CCTCGGTTAGAAAGTATATTTGCATAATTCAGGGATTTCCCACTGATACTTGTAAATTTCCTAGACTTGTAATCTTACCGTATTGGGTACCTAGCCTCGATAATCCGGTTACCTATTGTAAACCTTTTCATGGAAGTGGTATTCTGCTATCTGCTGACGATTTAAAATGTTTCAAAATAATTGGAAGTGAAACCGATACATTGATTTTCTAAAGTGATATCGATTTCCTATCTAACTGGTGTACGCAAAATGGTATGTGTTGCCATATTCTTTGCTTTCGTCGAACACATCAGATAATCACTTTTGATTATGGTATAAATAATCTGACCTTACATTCTGCTTCCGAAACTGAAGATGTATGAGCAAAACTAGACTCTACACTCAACTATACATCACACATTTCCACTGTATTTCAAAAATCCATGAAGATGCTTGGCTTTATAAAAAGAACCACCGGTGATTTTACTTACATCACTGCTATTGAATTTCTATTTTTCCCTGGTTAGATCTCATCTCGATTATTGTTCTACAGTTTGGTCCCTTCATTACATTATACAAAAAGTGGGACTCGAGGATATACAGCACAATTTCTTGAAATATATTGCCTTCAAGATATATGTATACTATGAGTACCAGCCCCGAGCTTCTTTCCAAATCATCTTTACTTGCCCACAGTCATTCAACAAGGCAGTAGCGAACCTTTCATGTTTCTTTCCGCAGATTCAATTACTCATACAACAGCATCATCCCCAGAACTCTTCAATTAGCCAACTCCTATAACCTTCAATCTTCAATATATCACTTTATCGCTTCAAAAACCATATTCTTGACCTAGCTATTTAATTTTTTCAGCTTGCATATTGTAATATCTTGTACATTTTTTTCTTATTTGATCTATATTTTTATCTTACTATTTTTTAACTATTATTTTCATAATTTACTTTCAATCCACTACTGTAATATTTGTATTTGAATTGGGCCTGAAGAAGTAGAAAGCCGAAATCTTTCTTTCCTAAAAATTGATTTCTCCTAAAAATACAACACTTTCAATTTGTTTTTTTTTTTCAAAAACTCATGAATGACTCATTCGATTTTAAATAATAGAAAATTATTGAATAGAGAGTTAAAATACCTTTCTAAGACTCTATTTGAAAATCATTATTGTCTTCCTCATCAAAAGTAGGAAATGAGAGTCTTTTAATTGAAAAATTCAACCTACATTCCTATAATAATCGAAGAATGACACTCTCTGTGACCTTCCTCACAAACCCAATGTGGTTTTGAATTTTTACGAAAAGTTTTCCTTGCAGTTAAAGATTTAGCTACGTTATCGTTGGCTCCGTATATATTAATGAACATAAGATTTCTTTATAGTAGGTCTGTCTGAAAAAATGATAATTCATTTTCCAAAAATGACAATCCTCTTATAATCAATAGGGTTGCAATAGTCAACTGATTTTTTTTCAGATCAGTGAATCGAACTTAGAGACTATTACAAATTCAGACGATCTACTTTATCTATCCATTTTCCAGAAACACGGAGAGTATTACAAATTCAGACGATCTACTTAACCTATCCATTTTCCAGAAATACGGAGCTCTCTCCTCATTCATGTTAAACGACAAGCAAGTGAGACATCATTTCCTCTCGATAAACCCTTTTTGCAGAGTTCTCACCTTTCCGAAACTCCCTTTCCCGAGCACTTTCAGGAAGTTGAAATCGTCTATGCAGTATTTCCTGAACCTGGGTATCGTAGTCGCTGGAGGAGTTATCCTTCCGCTTCTTTGGAATCCCGTGAAAGTACTGGAGTGGGAATATTCTTCGGGGATATCTCCGAAGTCCAGAGCGAACGCTGGATTGTTAGCAGGATTCGTAGTAGGCGAGTCCCGGCTGTCTAGCGATCCTGAGGGAAAGATAGAAATGACATTTTATTAGGACATACCTGGCAGACTTACGAGATAAAACTGAAATGAAAGCTGGAAAATGACAGAAATGTAGGTGTCTGGAGGAAATAAGTAATCTCTCTATGTAACAGTAACAAGCAATTTGAGTTCAGAGTTAGCTCTTCGAAGGAAAATATGAGGAGTTTTATTATATCATTAGAATATCATTCATTAATTTTTGAAAAGGTTTTTTGACTGATGGGAACATAAAAACAGAAGGGGATCAATTGATCGCGAAAAAATTTTATGTTCTTTCTCAATTGTACCAACACACTAAAATAATGATGAAACGGTGCCGGCACTTTTTAATTGGATTTTATTAGTATTTCCCCGACAGTTCGGTTAAAACACCATTTATTGGAGGCCATCCTACACCATATCAGCTTCACTATTTACTGACTATTGAGTTATTTTAAGCCCATGTACATAATCGTATGTTTCTACAGAACAAAATTGCAATAAAGTTTTGAAAATGATGATCTTCCTCAGGCTCTATAATAGGTCCTGTGGTATTCTCTATATCACAAATTTCAAAAAGTCATGAATTTCTCTCACTATAGCAGCTTCACTACTGACTATGTTGAACTATTACAGGCTTGTTCACATAATCGTATGGAAGGTTATTTCTACGATACGAAATTAATCGATCATAATAATAATAATATTTATTTTCCATTGGACACAGATAACATGTATTGGAATCGTCTAAGTACGTCTAAGTCCATGACACAAATTTCACAGTGTGAGCAACACCGTTGTTATCAAAACAACAACAACAAAATTAAAATAAAATACAGCACAGATACACTTATATATTACGTATCGTTAAATTCTTGTAAATTATAAAAACAATTCTCAGTCAAATAATTCTTCAGCAAGTTACTGAATTTACTAAGGTTTGTTATATCTTTTGAACACCTAGGGAGCTTATGGAAAATAGTAGGACCTACAACTGATGGACAATTTGAAGGAAATCGATTCTTGTTTTTGAAAATATAGATTCACAGTTTAAAAATGTACATACAGGATATAGTTAAAATTTTAAATTTTCGAAATATATCCCTACAAGAAAATTTACTAGGAACTCCTGCTACTATTCGAATATTTCTTTTCTGTACAATAAACATATCTGAAGATAGTGTAGAGTTACCCTGTATACATATGCCATATCGCAACCTTGACGCAACTTGCGCGTGATATAACAATAATAGTTGTTGTTCTGTCAAAATGCTTCTGAAGTTTCTGAAAAGGCAACACAATGAATTCAATTTGTTCATCACTAGGGTGCAGTGTTTTTTCCAAGTCAGACATGCATCAATGGTCATCCCCAGAAATACTGTATCATCTGAACTGTTGAGTGTTTGATCATTCATTTGAATTTGTACTGTTTTGCACAGTCTTTGACGATTGTGGAATCTCACCAACTGAGTTTTTTCATCATTGAGGTACAATGAATTGTTTCCGCACATTTTCACAACTAGCTTCAGAGTAAATCATTTGAAGGAACAATTCAGAGTACCTTCACACTCCTCAAAGAGAAGATGATCCACATTACTGGATACTCCCAAGGATGTGTCATCAACGTACATCGTTATGAATGAATCTGTGATGAAGTTATCGATTTCATTTATATAAAGGACCTAGAACAGATCCTTGTTGTACACCCATCGTGACGTCCAAGCGCTCAAAATCAAAGGAAGTAGTGATAGACTCACTATGATATTTCAAGCTAACAAACTGCTATCTATTCTTCAGAAACGATAGTCATAAGCAACACCTCATACCATATGACCGAAGCTTTGACATGAGTTGATATCGACACAGTCGAAAGCCCTGCTGAGGTCACAGAATATGCCAACAGGGCATTCTCCTGATTCCAGAAGCATTGAAACCGTTTCGATAAATGAAATTATTGCAGTGTTTGTTGATTTGTTTTTGCAAAAACCATGTTTGTGCGAAAACCATATTAGTGCGAAAAACATCATAAATGATGTAACCTACTACTCATTCATCAGTTGAATTGTGAAATAGAATGAGTTATTGCTTGTCCATCAATTCCTCGAAATCTACTGTGATGCTCTTTGGCAAAAAGGCCTCGCGATCTATGTAGGTCTCCACTCTTGAATTTATGAATTTGGCAAACCCGATAATCTCTATAATTTCATAGCTGGTACCCCTATTCAATCAGTGCCTAGCCTCCCAGACTACCTGTAACCCTATATGACTCGTGTGCACACTCCAAAAAGTTAGTAAGTTAGTTTTACTTGATAGTGGGCTAAACCCCGAAACCGGTCGTAAGAATAAATAAACGTAGAGGGAATTAGACAAAAAAGTGTTTTCATTCATCTTATTAAAGTGATTCTTTATAAGTAAGGGAAATTTTTTATCATTCAGCTGCACATTAATTAAAATATTGCCACTTTCAATGGCAATTTTGCTATAAGAATATCATGAAAAACATACTAACACGCATCCATGAATATTTACCACATTCGTTACTGCAGGACAGATATGCTCCTAAGCTGTCTTCATAATTATTTGCCTTCTTGATCGTCACAAGTAACTTTATTACTGGGATTATACGATAATGACATCTAACAGTAAAAAATCTGAATTAAACTGTTGGTGAAATATGTGTTCGAATATTTTTAAAATATGTTTTTCCATTAACCAGCTGTCGCACCTCTACAAACGACAACCGTCAGAAGTCGACACTTGTGCGAGCTAAGGATTAACGAGGTCTCACCTTTCAACGTGTGATGAAATGGAAGTTCGCAAATTTAAATTAATTTTTTCGTGGAATATATGTGAAAAGCTATCCATATTTCGTATGACAACGAATACAAAACAATCAACATTCCACGGCAAACGTAAACTACAAGAAGACCTTACTCTCTTGAGATTCGATACATATGATTTGTAAAATTCGTTTTTCATCAATCATAAACATTTTGAACACCATCTGGAACTGAAGATGAAGCGTCCTGTTCGCCAAAATGTTTCAGCAGGTGACCGCGCACCCTCAAAGTATGTGGAGTCTTTTGGAAGTTAAATAATAAATAAATGACATGAATTGATATCGATAGTACACAAGATTAAATATTTTTGTCAGTTTTTCAAGTCCCTAAAGTATGTCCAATGTAGACTTTGTTTCATATTTCACATAATATTTCATGTACAATATTATGATTTTCAGTAGTTTCGCAGAGTGCTCCCAATTTGTAGTAGTTTCAATATTCCTTTGGGAAATATAATGGAGAGTTTCTTCTGAATTATTTAGTGATTACGGAGTTTCTGATATGTAGAAAATATTGGCGAGTGTAACGTTTTATAGAGATGTGACTTATAGTCTCTCAAATGTATTTGTTCTGTTCTAAGGAACAATAATATTCCCAATGAGAAGAAGAAAAATAACTTCCCAAACCACTTAAAAAATCCTCAAAAAATTTATAATTTTTTCATAAATTCTGTACCTGAAATGGATAATCCTACAACCCTTTCATATTTTTACAAGAATAATCCCCTTATGAATTCTGAATTCAAATTTGAAGCTATTGACGAGTTACTTGGTTATAAAATGATAAATTCAAATAAAAGTAATTCTACAGGAAGCGATGGAATAAATTTGAAAATGATTGAGCTGTGTTGCCCTCGAATTGTTCTCTGAATTACCCATATAATCAATTTTTGTTTTTCCAGTAATGTGTTTCCATCTGCATGGAGATGTGCCATAGTTACAGTGTTGCCAAAAAAATCAAATCCAGAAAATTTTGAAGATCTACGTGGAATCAGTATATTACCTACAATGTCCAAAGTAATTAGAAAAATAATGGTACAGCAAATTAAATCACATCTTGATAATGACACACTCCTTCCCTCTGGTTTCAGAAAAGGCCACAGCTGCGCTTCGGCACTTCTCAATGTGGTGGATGATATTATGGAAGCTACAGACAAGGGCAAATGCACTATCTCAGTTATGCTCGATTTTAGCCATGCATTCAATACAATCAATCATTATATCTTATTATCAATTCTGATACATCTCGGTATAACTGAAAGCACAGTATCACTTCTCAGATGATATTTGACAGAAAGACGTCAAATGGTACTTATTGACCAAAAACTACTCTGATAACCTATTATTGAAACCAGGTGTACCCCAAGGATCTATCCTTGGGCCTGTTCTCTTTTCGCTTTATACAAGTCAAATCATCAAACATATGAAATATTGTCGAATGCACCTTTATGCAGACGATACTCGAATTTACCATTCATTTGATCCTAATAACATTGTTAATGCATGTGAACGCATCAATATTGACATCAATGCATTTGTAGTTTCATCTTCAAACCACGGTATGCAAATTAATGCCAGTAAGTCAAATATTCTAGTGTTTGGTTCAAAGAATAATAAAAATTTGGTAAAAAGTCTGGTGGGAATTAGAATTGGACAAAATAATCTCGAAGTGGTTGATTGATTGTGCTAAAAACCTAGGAGTCATTATGGATGAGAATCTTCGTTTTAAAAAACATGTGAATGAACGAATTCGCAGAGCATATAGATATTTGAAATTGATTTACAGTGGTAGACAGTATTTATCAAAAAAATCAATTCAATGCTTTGCGAGAGCTTGATTTTGTGCAGTTTTGATTTCGCAGATTGTCTATATGGTTCAAATCTCACAGTTTTTTATAAAAAAAATATACAAAAAATACAAAATTTTTGTTTGAGATTGATTTTCAATATTCGTAAATATGAAAGTTGTAAACTGGTCGAATATAGATAATCACATGTTGCTCCACTCTGCAAGCTTATATAATAATATAATTAAAACTAAAACACCAGAATATCTCTATAATAAAATCAAATTCTGAACTGATTTGGACTTGAGATTCAAAAGGCTTTTAACACCCCCATTGCATAAAACACAGCAATATGAAAGATCTTACAGTTATCAGTTCTCGAAAATTCACAATGAAATTCCGAACAGTTTGAAAGAGATGACGGTGAATAATTCCAAAAAGAATCTGAAAATGATTTCATTGAAGAAACAAAATACCCCTCGATAACCATGTTGTTGGGAATTTTTCTTCTAATTTACTTTTTCGTTATATGGCGCGTTATGAGGTTGATTGGAAGAGCAGCTCAATTGTATAATTGAACAATATTTCTATATAATTAGAAAAAGCTGAACTCCGCCTATTATGCCAATAATTACATATTTAAGTTGAGAAAAATTGTTTGTTATGTAAAATGGAAAATAAAGACGCTAATATTATTATTATTATTCACTGAATAATTATTTGAATGATTCCTTATTTATTGAAAAACTCATTTTTCAAAACTGAGTCGATAGCATCAATTAATCGTCATTTCGTATTATCGAACTTCATTTCTGTTAGAGAATCTGAATAAGAATTAACATATTCTTCAATTTTGTTTAACATAATTCAATTCAAAATCGAATTTTTTATTTAAAGTCCAGACTTCTGAAAATCGATGACTCGTTTGCAAAAAGTATAGGACTTTCTTATAGAGAATTTTATGTAAAAAATCATCTACTTTTTTAAGAGTTCTATTGATAATTTGGGGCATATTAACAAAAATCAACAAAAATTGTTTTCAACCGTTGACTTGATTTTGAAATGAATAAGAGTTTGAAAAACTAAAAAAACACGCTTTTATAGCTAACCAAACTAAAAAATAAAAAATAATTTTCGATTACAAAGAGTCTATATTATGGTAGTAGAAGGCAAAACAATCATTCATAGTCAATCACCCCAAAATAAAATTATAATATAATTTAAGCTATCAACAGAATAAATTAATTCAAAGTAAAAAGCGTGGGGTGCATTTTACTACATTTCATAAGTCTCTTCTCAGAAATAATTACCGATAGAATGACTGTAATATTTAATATATCAAGCACCCCACGCTTTTAACTCTGAATTAATTCATTCTGTTAATAACTTAAATTTTATTATAATTTGAGGTGATTGACTATGAATGATTGTTTTGCCTTCTACTACCATAATATACTACACTCTTTGTAATTAAAATTTATTTTCTATTTTTTTGTTTGGTTAGCTATAAAAGCGTGTTTTTTTAGTTTTTTAAACTATTATTCATTTTATTACTAACAACATTGAAAACGTCAACAGTTATAAAGTATGTAACAGGGTATGTTTCATGAAATTAATTGTTACAAAGCCCCCCGAAGATGAATTTAAGTTAATTCGAAACGATGGCAAAAGATTGTTTTTCTAAGATAATTTGATCCTGTCACCCAACACACCTTTCCCGAAATAAGTCATTAGGACTATTCAACTATCCTATTTGAATTAAAATTTTATTTAAATGTAGTGAAAACTTTTTCAAAAAACTTGTTGCTTTTTTTTGACATTGTGTGTAAATCAAACTCTCTTAGCGATTTTATGGAAATTTTGTTGTAAGGAAATTAAAAATTTCAACAAAATATTGAAACTTTCAACAAAAATTTGACGCCAAAGTTTCTACGAGGCTAAATAATCCAGTTTACACATTCATAGAGTTTTCATTAATTTTTTTGTAAAATTACACGCGTCAAATACGTCATTATCTTCACAGTTTTTAATACTATGTAATCATTTATATATCTGAAATAAATCGTATTTTTCAATATTCTAGTGAAGTTTATCATATGGATCGATTTATATCAATAATATATTGTTTCTGATCATTTTCCAAATAGTTTCCTCGCCAAATAAAAGTCATATTTGGAATCCATAACAAAGCAAAATCTGTGTATGTCATTCTAACTATGACATCTGGATTTGATATTGATTTATTGTAAAATTAGTTTCAGAATAATGAAACGATTGTGGTGTTGAAAAAATCACCATTTTCTGACATTTGCTTGAATTTGTTAACATTTCTAATGGTTGTGCTCATCGTTTAAGACTGAGTACCTCAGTTTCATGCAAGCTCTAGAGAAAATTTCACCAGCTCTATTCATTCTGCAGCCACTTTTATAACAGATCAATGTTGAAACCAGTTGAATAAAACAAACCATCATAAAACTCATGACTAAACAATTCGTGGTCAAGCAAACGAAAAACGGCCAGTTTGCGAAGACTCCCAAAAGAGTTTTGCAACTAACGTTTTTCACTTGTTGAACCTGATGACGAAACTAACTAACCGATTGTGTAAATCATTGCGAATAACTAAACTATTTGCGTAACGGGGTTCTGCTTTGCTTTCGATCACGCAACAAAATTGAAGGGAAATTGCTTAATAGCTGCTTGTCTGTTTTACGTTATAAAAAGAAGTGAGAACAATATCCAGTTTCAGTAATATTAAAATAAATAAATTTTTTGTAAAAACATTTCAAAACTTATTATGAAAAACGTTTCGTTGTGTATATATACTGATATTGTCTCTTTCTTTCGACTTGTTGTGTAGTCAAATTTGTTTCAATTAGACATATCTTTCAAACACATATTTTTCGTTTTGAGATAATAACATTACTCAATTATCTCGACATCGAATTCATTTATACTGTTTTGGGCAGTAACCCTTTTCAAAGTGATTTTTAAAGAAAGGGAACGAGTAAATATTTTGAAAATTGTCCACAATGAAAAATAAAAACATTCCCTGAATCATTGAAAGCATTTTTCAAAGTATTCTTTTCAGGAAAATATCACAAACACCTCAATGAATTCGCCCATTTGATCACTCAATAACAGTTTCGAAAACCCCTCTAATTCAGATGTGATCAGCAAGAGGCTCATTGATAAAATAATTATGAATATTAAATAATGTTTTGATAGTTTTCTCAATTTTGAGTAAAGGTTGGTGGCATTTCCGAAAGTATGTCCTATAATTCAATTTGAAGTTGTGTAAAGAAAATATCTAAGGATAAAGATTTGAACAGTCTATTCTACGATTCTCGTTGATCATAACTAGTCCACATAACCCTCCTTTAGTAATGACAAGCAAGAGATCGATAGAACTATCAATTATTTTTAACAATTGTATCATAGTGCTGAGTCTGAACCAAGATGATATTTACTTTATATAAGAAAAACGAACAAAATTGCCAGGGTTCTTATACAAAGAAAAAAGAGTATCAAGAAAAGTTGGTTATTCAATGAAACAATCATCAACAATCCCAAGAAACGGAAAAAATTGTGGAAAACTCACAAAGGAAAGAAGAAAGCAATTAAGTTTTAAATAAACTCGTTTCAAAAATGTGTATATTGAGCGAAAAAGTTTCTTTCAGACACAAACTGGAATAAAAAGTCCTCCCGTAATGGTTGTCTCGAAACTATCAATGTAATTTCCACTAGTTTTCCTCCCTTCCAAATATCTGTATCATTTGTATTTACATAGTCACTATGAGTGTTTCCTTTATTATGCAACAATGGTACCTCATAATATATGTATGTGTTTATGTGTGTATACATATATGTGTATATATGCGTATGTATGTATGTGTATATGTATGTATATGTGTGTAGATATGATCAACGTTTAAGTTGTTTATAGGTTGATACTACAACTCAAGCTCTGCTTAGGTAGGTCAGCCTTCAAAATTGTTTATTTCATCATTCAATGTAAATAATCATCAGCATATGTAATTACCTGAATAATTACCTGAATGATTACCTGAATAATTCAATGTTTATGTGAAAGTAGTTGTTTCGAGAAGACTTTTTCTTCCAGTTTGTGTCTGAAAGTTACTTCTTTGCATGTGCTACACATTTTTGTAAATAGTTCATTTTAAACTTGATTGAAAAATGATAAATGAACCTTTCCATGTTTTTTACCACTTTTATTTGTAACCAAGGTTACTGCTGTTTCGACCTATAAGGTTTAATGTATACGTTTGAAAATGTCCGTATAGGACATTTCCATAGCCTATTCCCAAAAAGGGCCAGAGAAATCTTCCAAATGACTATAGACCAGTCGCATTGCTATCAAGTAATATCAAAAATCATAGAGAAAGCCCTTAAGCACCATATCCTTAGATATTTGAAAGGCTTCAACATCTTGAGCGACCATCAATATGGCTTTCGGAAACAAAGATCAACAAGCGACCTTCTATCGTATGTCACCCATATTTGGAATAACGCAATCGAGA
>WOGR01010076.1:0-11065 GCA_015342045.1 Leptinotarsa lineolata
TGATACAACTCTCCTGTGTTCCAACCAAAACTATTTAACTTGCTCGCCAAAATGAAAACTGTGGTAGATCAGGCTGAGAAATGGTTCAAACTATCACATTCTATACAAATAATAACATAGCTAAAGGTGAAACTGTCAAGCTACAAGGCATCACCCTAGACGATACTCTGAATTAGTTTTGCCACATCGAAGAATTAGGCTCGAAACTTTCCAAATATTTATTTTTACTCAAGTAATTGAAGAATTTTGTTTGAACACTTTTTTATCAGCATATTATGCTTTTTTTCATTCCCATGTTAGCTACGGAACTTTACTGTGGGGAAATTGTCCCAATGCTGAGAAAATATTCTTACTACAAAAGCGAGCTATAGAATAATTTCAAATGCCATTTTCAGAGATACCTGCCGACCCCTTTTGAAAACACTAAACATAATGACTGTACCCTCTATCTTTTTCTATCAATCTTTCTTGGAAATTCATGACCACAAAAACGAACATCTGACCAATTCACAGGTTCATGAACATAACACTAGAGGTGCTGATCTCTTAAGGCTGAAATTACACAAATCCTCGATCAATACACTCAATACGATCAATATATTGCCATCCACTGTTAAAAATCTACCTATGTGTAGTTTCAAGAGATTTTAAAAAAAATTCCTTACGATACATTGTTTTTATAGTGTCAACGAGTACCTGGCCACACCAACTCACATTTTTGAATCTGAATCACTTTAATTGTGGCCTTTAATTATCATATCATTTTTTTTCAATTTCAATAACCATATTATTTACTTAATGTTTGTATTGTTCATATACACTTGCGTCACCACTGGCATTGTGATATATTTGAAATGTTTGTGGGTTGTTCATATGATTGTATAGCTCAAACATTATTGTTTTAACTCTCTGAAAATGTATTTTTTTTACATAACGTGGCTGAATAAACTATCTATCTATCTATAGCAGAAATAATTATTGCTGTTCAGCATCAGTAAAGTCATATCATATACATAAATTCCTAATTTAACATGGACTTATACCCAAACGTTCATTGTAAAACATTTCGCAATTCAGGGTTTCTAATGCTCATGGACCGTACAAAGAAGGAGGCCCAATTTTCTAATGACTTAAGGAGTTACATCCAGTACCATCTCGTTATACAAACATCATAAACTTAAAAACTTACTACTTTTGAGTCATTGGAGAGAGTATTGTGTAGGTTGAGTCACCCATGTTCCCCTGTACATCCTTCGTGAAGATACCCCTCTCAGATTCCTCAGAGATTGAGGTCATTATTATTATTATTATCATAGTCGGTGGTCAGCTGTGTGTTTTATTATATACTTGTTCAACTTTATGAAATACGCTACACTGGTGAGAAATGTTGAAATACTTGCAATTGGAATCTGAAATTATTTTGATGCTTTTATGAAATTGTAGCATCAACCAGTAACATCTGAAGTTATTTCGAAAACTATGAATCTCAAAGATTAACAGGACGGATATCGGACTCAACGACGAAGGATAACGTAGATTCGCTTTCTGATATCAAACCAAAACGACCATCTCGATATCGCACCACTAGCTTAGTACAAAACCTGTCCGCCTACAGAGTGTCTACAATCGATAAAAAATGAAAGAGACGCAAGCAGAACGCAGTCGGGTATAAACAATTCTGGTTTTTGCGTATACAGTGTGAAACAACGAAATGAAATACATTCCTGGCTAGGTCAGTATGAACACGCCTGAGGAAGCCATTTTATAGCGAAATATGTGTTGCGGTTTTTTAAACTGTTGAGTGAAAATCTCACAATAAAGTGTTATTTGAATACGTTATGTATTTTTGTAAAGCATCGGCCAATTCCATCACATAACAAAATGTAATAATATTCCCAAATTGAATTGCAGCATTTTTTCGAACATTTCTGGAACCCAACGTTAGTAACTATTTATAACAGAAATCTGAAGATATCTGCTAAATACAGTAAAATTCGTCAATTAATGTTGCATCAGTTGAAATAGTAATGAAAGGAATGCAGTGAATAAAACGGAATGCAATCTTTCTCTCTAAAATGGAAATATATTGATGATAATATTTCAAATGAGTGAGATTTTGCTATTTAATCCATCTTCTTTTGGTATTTCCACCTTCTACAATCTGAAAAATATGAGAATTGCGATGGAGATCTCTATACAAGTGTAGAAAGGGTAAACTGTTCAAGTAAATGCGTGAATTCAAAGAAACATGTATCATAAGAAATTATACAATACTTATTTTTACGTTTCGGAGGTTAAAATCTGCCTCCGTCATCACAAATGGACAAAATTTAATTCTATACACAGCTCTTCCTTTGCTGATTATTTTTATTTCTCAACTTCTTCGTCAGCTGTCGAAGGTACAGGTAAAATTGTATCGTTTTAAAATTTATCACCTTTGGAAGCTACCCAGTTTCAAATATTTGAATTTTCACCATCTTCACCTCCAATATGCAAAAGTGATGAGTTTTCTGTTGACTGAAATAAATACACCACATGGAATAAGGGTATTTCAATTCTATTCGTTACATAAGAATTCCACAGAAACACCTTCGAAAATTGCCTAGTCTAGTTGGATGCCAAGAGTTCAAAGCTAGATTTTTAAGAGAAAAAGGAGATTTGTTTTTGGAGCTTTATGGTTTTCTACTTCTCCATCATCAAAAAAAAGATGGAGAACACTTCCAAAGAAAGGAAGTAAGAGGTTTTTCAGATATGAATTGTTTTTCTTTCTTATCATAGGTGTCATAAAAAATTTCTTGTACAGTTGTTATTTGGGTTTTTATTTCTTGGAAAAATTTCAACGACAAGATTCACGTGGATAACTGATGTAATCAATAGCTTTTCCAACAGTTTTCCTGAAAGATTTTTTGTTCATTGCCTGTGCGAGGTGTGACTGTTGATTTATTAGAACAAAGAGATATTTTTCCATAGTTGAATAACTCCAATCGAATATCATTTCTATATTTAGTGAAATAGGTTTTTTTGAAGTGGAAATTCTAATAAGAAATCACCTCTGAATTACTTTCAGAGTTTTGTTAAAATAGATTAGGACAATCTCGCACTCGCACAATGCGATGATGAAAATAATTGGTAAACGTGCGTTTTTTACAAAAAATCTTTTAATTTTCCGAAGATTTTTCGGAGGCATTAAAGTTCAAGTGGATTTATATAACTCCCGATGTTTTCCAATAATGTATGCAAAGGAGATAAACACAAATTCGAACAGATGAGTAAGAACAACTAAGAGAGCCCAATCGAGCTAAATAGATAATTTGAGTTATTACACTGATTAGGCTCCTTTAAAAAATCGAAAGCTTCATGAATGTTTCCTGAATCAAATAATTATGTTAATGGAATTCAAATTAGTTCCTGAATTATGATAAAACAGGAGGAATTTCTAACTGTATTACAGTATTCATTATCTAATATGCAGGCTATTTTACATAATGAACTAGAACTGTAAAATTACGATGATTATATGGGCTGCCATTATTCCAAAATTGGAAATTAACTTCGAAGTGGTGCTTGAAACAAGTTTCTTTCTAATAAATAATTGAATTAGAGTAGATTATTGCGAAAAATATATTGGAAAAATTCCAAAATGTTATAGTATTGCGAATTTTTGGTGAGTCTAGTTGCAGTCCAGAAGGAAAACTACCCGTTTAACTCCAGTTCTCTTAGTTCAATGAAAATTGTCAATGTGTACCTACTGTTTGCGATTACTGCAAACCCCAGCAACAATGCGATTCATCGGCAAAACTTATTTACTCTTTATTAATATAATCATAGGGGCTTCTTGCAAAAACATCTTGAGTTAATTCATCAGAAACACTTGTAACGAAGTTGTCGACATAAAATCCTTTATTTGCCAGCTTCAATATTACTTCACGGGAATATCTCGTGTCGCCGCTTTTAGTCCTTCTCAACATTTCTTCAAGGTGATGTTCAATGGTTGCTCCTAATAGAAAAGGGCTACTATTAACGCCAAAAACAACTCTACAGTGGCGAAAGGTCAACTCATTTCCATCTTGATCAACCCACAAGAAGCGAAAAAAATCTCTATCTCTCTCGTAAAGACTAATTTGCAAAAATGCCTTACGGATATCTGAAACTACTCCAAACTTGTACTTTCTAAATTAAAGCAAAATTGACGGAATCAATTCCATGAAATTTTGATCCCTTTCATTTAAAGAAGGCTTGTCTTTTTCATGAGCAGACGCATCAAACACAAGCCGGATCTTTGTTGTAAGGCTATTTTCTTTCATGACTGGTCTGTGGGGCAGATAATAAATGCCATTTTTCTCATGTTCAGATGTAATTATTTCAATTATTCCTTCCTCTAGCCACTCTTCAAAGACTTGATCATAAGATCGAACAAGGTTTTGATTCTGTAATTTATGAAGAGTATTGTGTAGTCTCCTTTTGGCAAGGTGATAGTTTTTCGATAGTGGTGGATGACCATCAATCCAAGGTAACCGGACCTCATAAAGACCTTCATTGTTAATTGTCACGGTGTCTAAAAAATATCTTTGGTTGATACCAATTCCCCCCGTGTTCTGTGCTTGCTTGGTTCTTCAATACCCAATACATCAAGATTCCACAAAGAACTAATGATGGAATCTTTCACTAGAAACGACAAGGATGAGCTGATCAAAGAGTTGGCTATATTCAGATTGTTGTGCATTGGTATTTTTCCAAGAAGTACCTAACCAAATAGAGTTTCATAGGCTACTAAACCATTGGATAATGAGTGACGATTTCCTGTTAAGATTTGACCGACTGAATCAGCACCAATCAAAATCTTAATAGGTCCAGCAGATCAAAATCTTAATAGGCGAAACCTCGAAATCTTAATAGGTCCAGCAGATCCAAGGTCTGACAACTCAATATTGAAATTTCTGAACTCTTCAATCCATGGTCCAGAATAGACAGGTGAAACCTCACTGCATATTATTGGTTAATCTAAAACCTCTAAATCACATGAATAATTTTGATTCTTCAATTTGACCACATAACATTCATTGAGTCGTTCATTTTGAGAGCCCCCAAATAAACAATGAATAAGTTTTTCCTTACCCACTGATTAGCATCCCAATTTTTCAGCAGTTGACTTAAGAATGTATGATCGTTGAGAACTACTATCAATCAGAGCTTTCACGAACTTTGACCCATCAGCACCAAATATGTTCATTCTCGAAGTTTGCAAAAATACAAAGGTTCTTGAGTTGTTGTAGGTGGCTAGAGATTTGTTAACGTTAGGTTACGTTTCTTTCGTTCCAAAGACATCTTCTGTGCTTTGAAACAATGTGATTAGAATTGACACTAACCAAGTTTGCGGCGGTGGGTACCGATGAACTCACATTTTTCTTAGCCGAAGAGTCCGAAACAGTTCTCGATAAATTAGCCCTCGTGTTACCTTGACTGACGAAATCGAAACCCTCCGAAGCCAATGCAATACGCTGCTCATTTTCAACTTCGGTTTTCAGAAACTTCATGAGGTTTTTAAGACGAGTGTCTAACTTACCCGGATCTGATTCCGTTGAAACATTTGTAACACTTCCCGAATTTTCAGGTTCAAATCTATGCGGAGAACGCCGCCATGCCCTCAATAAATCTTGAGGAAGGCATGACTCAATGAGGGGAAAAATCATCGCAGAACACTAATCTGATGTAATGCCTGAAGTATCTGACGCTCGAATCTGTGTCTCGATCTGGTCATACAAAATTACTAATTGAAGCTTAGATTCAGATGTAGCATTACACAAAACCAACTTGAGCAATTCTCTGATGTAAATTCTGAATGTTCTCATATCATACTGATATGAGAACATTCAGAATTTACATCATAAGTGTGTTCATGGGTTACCTTTCTGAATATTTCCTCACATTGGAGTTTCAGGGCTGCAAACTTCCTTTTGTAAGAGTCGCAATTTGTCATGTCCGCCAATATCTCATCCTCGGTAGCATCACACTGCAAGAAGTCCTGGTGAACTTTATCATCTACAACTTGTAGGTCCTCCATCTTTGCTTGTATTATGTCGTAGCATATATGTATCTGCTGATTATCGCGTGGGGTCGCTGACATTTACTTTTCGAGATCAGTTGTTAGTAACGTAAATGATCTACGTGAAACGGAATGATGTCTTTTATTACCTTGCATACTTTTACTTCAGAAAGAACAGCAAGTACTTGAAGGGTTATCTGAACAGTCTCAATGATAATTGTCCTGTCACGGTTGCCAAAAAAATGTAGATTCCAGAAGGAAAACTACTCGTTTAACTCCGGTTCTCTTAGTTCAATGAAAATTTTCAATGTGTACCTACTGTTTGTACAGCAATTACTACAAACCCCAACAACAATGCAATTTATCGGCAAAACTCATCTACTCTTCATTGACTTTTTGTACATTCGCAAAAATTGACAACTACTACTTCCTCTGACAGGAAAAACTATGAAAATATATCACAGGGTGGTTTGGTACAAAATTCAAAATAGATTTCGTAACAATTACTTTGTTTCAAAACTCTACGTTCAAAGGTAAATAATTTATTTCATAGTTGACGATGAAATCATATTCAGTTCAGAGGAAAGTTTTCATCTCAAATTTTAATCCCGAGCAAGTTAGCAGAAAATCTAAAGCCAGTAAAACTACATAAACTCGCTGTAATAAAGTTCACATGGAATCTTGCACATAATTGAAGATCCGAATGCAAATATTAGCAGTACCTAACTGAAATTGCAAAGTCGTTAACGCGTCTTGCCTTCAGAGAATAGCTGTCCATTCGAAAATAACACCTGGTTAGTGGTGGTAACTGCCTTATTTGCATTATAATGGACACTTTGAGATGCCCTCAAGCACAGCTTACTTCTCATCGTGTTTCACATGATTTTCGGTCGAACATTGGTGGTGGTCGTCTAGAGGGTCAGTTATGTCATTGGATTAGGACACCGTATCAAGTAATTATGAAGGGAAGAATAATTATATGCGGGAATGTATCCCAGATAGCCATGGGAAATCACACCACAGAGTGTTTTTTAAAATTAGCCCTAATTAAACGGAATGTTCTGAAACTAACTGAAGAATTTAAGTAGTCAAACTATTAAACTTGTATTCAACCATATCGTTTGATTTTCACTTGCAATAATTTTGATATAATTTCAATAAAAAGTATTATTACTCGTTCATCATAGAGCAGATGGAATGAAAACTAAAACAATTGAATAAGTCAGTGATTTAGAAATGTCACTGATTATTTTCTTAGTGGTCTTTTTTCACAATATTGGTAAAATTAAATGAACTAACTTTTCATCCAATGAAAGGAAACCAAAATTACGTTCAAATTTCGAAAAAATACATTTTTAGAATTACACCTCATGTTCGTGAGAAATGCACACCACAGTCATTATAAAAACAAACTGTATTTACAGGTTTGAAATCTCAGATATCCTCATCACAAATCTCATTCGCCATCTCGATCAACACAAAAACGAACTGATTTGAATCTAAAATGTAATTTGGAAGAACAAACACGACCGGCCCTGTAATGCCCTTGCGTGGCTAAGTTAGAAAGAGGGCAAAGTTTGTATTTATTCTATCAGATGCAGTCGGACTGCCATCTGAAGAAATACCTGTTTCATAACTAAAGGCTAAAGACTCATAAGAAAAATGCTTCCCATAGTAGAAGATCAATTCTTTGATATCTTTGACGTTTCAGTATGTATTGTCAAACTCCATCTTTGAAAATTCAAACGTCAAAGGAGCCCTATCCCATCAATTACTGTTACAACAAAAGTTTCTCGAAATTAGTTGGCAAATAATATGTATATTTTCAAAACGTATTCAAAATGAAGATGTAAATATTGAAAGAGGGCTTTGTTGAAGCCAATATAGCGATATAATAATAATAATTGAAATTATTATTAAAATGATAATGATAGGAATTATCAGTCTATATACTTCGAAATCACGCGACACTACGGCTACTATAATACTATCTTCCGCACATCCATGATATTGAATCTGTTGTGGGAATGAGAAATGCCGAAATTATTGAAACTATCAATTTCCCGCCCTCAAGCTGATATAAGCGAATGAGCCTAATGAAGTTTTCTTCGATCATAAGAGTAAGACGATAGTCGTCTTGAAGAGTGAGTGAGATGAATGTGTCCGTAAAGAAAAGAAAAAATAAATAAAATATCAAGATTTTTTTTTCGAACACTCTACACTATATCCAGATCACTCTGATGAGATGGTTGTTCTGATTATTGAGATTTTTCATAGAGTAAAGCCATCCCTACTTTTGAATCTCAAGATCACTGTATCAAGCCTGTTTTTATGAGTCTATTTTAAATCATAATATCTTAGTGAATACTTATCCAATGTAATCGAAATGAGTGCCACTTGAATCAGTACACTTTTGCCAACGTAACACAAGTCCATCAATTACGTCAGCATAAATATTGTGTGCTCGAGATTCCATGAAGTCGACAAAGGTCGTTTCTGTCTGGACCTGATTGGCGAAGGTTCTACTGGTAAAAACTTATCGACGGGCTTGGAAAGATAGTAGTAGGTTGGCGAGAGGTATGGGAGGTATGAGTGTGTAACAGTCTCTTTAGTAATTGTATGTACATATGTTAATTTCAGTGGATTACCCTTGCAGTTGTTCTGTAAGAGTGAAATATCTAAAGGTAATTTCATATGTAAATAGTGTAATATATATTATTTTGATTCTGAGAGACTTTTCTCCTGATATTCTCATCTATTTCTAGAGGTTCAAATAAAAAAGTATCTTTATGATTTCGAGTGATCAGCTGTTAAGGAACTTACTCGCTACATTTTGGGAATATTGCTCAAGCTGTCTATGTACTTCAGTACTTCTATAAGGTCATCAGTCCTTGAATCATTACCCATCATTACCATTGTCTTCAATTAGGAGTAATCAGGGTTCATTTCTCATCCTTCCACCAATTGTTTTACATTTTGGTACGGATGATTTGTGGTTATGAGTTGACAGATGTTTGGGAGTAACTTCGCAACGGTGGTGTCTACCAACGAGCGATACGGACCGAAGTGGCAGGACCACGGAGTATTTATTCCTCGGAATCGTTAGTCTGTACAGCGGGTAGTACTAACTGTCTGATACAAGGTTGGGTACGATCGCGCTGGTCGTTCATGATGATTGACAGGTAATGGATCGCGTCTGTTATTGACCTAGTTCATGGATGGATGAAGTTACACTTGACGAGATGTCAATTGTTTTTGACGCTTGTCATCCTTATTTTTTGGGCATTGTTGTGTGGAAGTCGGCCACCAGCCTGTTTGATTTGAATTTTAACTTATCTTCGATTGCAAGGATTATAACGGTTGGAGTTCAACATTATTTCCCTCAAAAACAGTATTGGAAACCATTTATGTTGGTATTTTGTGCAGGAATAGTCCACATTTGTGGGATTTTGGGACTTCCACGGAACGTGTTCTAGCCATCTTTTCTTGAATCTCCAAGGGCATCGTCGAGGCTTGTTGGCCATTTCAGCGAAAGAAAATATCCTTAAAAATGGCCCTCTCAAACGTTTTCGTTGCTGTGACCTTAGGAAAGGTATGTAGTTTTGACTATATAGCACTAAGGGTGGTGCTAAGGGTGTCTGGATCACTGAATCACTGGATCACCCTTTCACTGAAAGTGAGGTCTTTACTTATTATAATTAAATAACATAAGAGGAGGTTGTGTCTCCCGATATTGGAGTTTGTCATTATTACCTAGTATGCAGATGAGTCTATCGATGCTGAAACTATCTTAGAAGTTATTGGACTATCCTTTCTTCTGGACTATGAAGTATCATGTCATTTCCTGTCCCTTTTAGGCTCCTGTAGTTTTGCCATTGTCGTGACTCCTGAAGGTGCTATTGAGTGACCGAAGCGGAGGGTTCAAATCTTATTTCGAAACTGCCGTTGAAGTGACACGCAAATTTAACAATTGAATTTATTATTCTCATATTTTTAATGTGACAATTTAAGAATTACATTTATATTCTTTTGTAACGTAATCGGCACAGTGTACACATTGCGCTTTGCGGAATTTCCTAAACTTCATGAGTGTTATTTCATGATAATTCATATTATTGAACAATAATGGCTATTTGGATTATATAATCAAGCGTTGGTGATTATTATACCACGTAAGAAGGGTTTTGTATGGATATTCGTAGCTTGACTGCATAAAGGGTTTCATGGGATTCTATGTATACAGAGGCGGAATTGGTTGGAACTTGAGTTATTTTTTTTCCATAGATCTATTCTGATCTGAAATTGAATTGAGTTTGAACTGAGTGTCAATTAAGATTGTGACTTGTAGTTTTTTTTTTATTTCATAGATTATAGAGTGGGTTATACTGCATGGTAAGGAAATACCTTTTCAGGATATTATTCTTTACCTACTTAAAATAGGATACAATGGTAATTTAAGAAAATTATAATCTGTAATTATTAATTGTCTTTTCAAGAAAAGTAAAAACAAAAATATCGGGTGAGACAATTTCTAAGAAATAGCTGTCTTTCATTTCTAAATACTTCCTAGGTAGATGGGGTATAGTATTAGTTTCTTGTGGGTATGCAGCAGTCACATTTACCTGGCGCCTGACAGTGAAAATCATATAACTATTGAGAAAGAACCACTACCTTCTCCACTGCAGTTTAGTCGCGAGCATACCCAATTGCCACTATCTTGGCAATTGTTTCTGTCACTTTCTTCTGGTAGACAAACAGAACTGGGTGGCTGGAACATCTCTTTCGCTAGTATCGTACAATCTGAATAGAGAGAGCAGAAATTCTCAAACCTCTTCCTATATCTGACAAGCTGTAACTCAGGCATATTCACTTTTTGATAATTAAAAACGATTTTGGATTTTTTTATGTTTTCTGGTGTTACTGCCTCATTTGGACGTCCACTGTGTTCCGCATCATCGGTGTTTCTACGACCACGTTTGAAGTCAGTAAACCAACGTTTGTTATTTCTGATGGAGCTGACTC
>WOGR01010077.1:0-11064 GCA_015342045.1 Leptinotarsa lineolata
CTGGAGGCTTGAAAGCTTGTATTGGCATCCAAATGTTTGCATGCTTTCTCCACCCCCGATCTTCAGGATTTTGATATCTCCCGAGCCACGACTGGACCTGGTGATATACTCGGAGACTGTGAAAACGAGTGGCATCTGGTGTTGGAAGCAGCTATGATAAATTAAATGAATTTTTAGTCACTGTCTTGGCAAATCGTTTGTATCGCAAGCCGTCTAGTGAGTCGTCTTTATAACCGCCATATAAAGCTACGAAAAAACGTTCACCAAACAGGGGGGAGCAAAGATGGATCGACTTTCTCACTCAGGAAGTGCGCGGTGCCACCAGCTAATTCAGGATGTTTTTTCATAATTTTTATAAATTTCAATTTCCCTATATTATAGGCTGCTGATTTGTATAACATCCTGAAAAAGCATGAAGAAACAGCAAAGTCTGTGTTATGACATTTCCTTGCACAAAACTTGAAGGGCTGTATTCTTACAAAAATTTTGTAAGAATATATTTGAAATAAACAAAAAAACAAAAATAAGTTGAACATTTCGTTTCGACCGGAGCATTGAGGAACCCAGTCAACTTTGAAGCGTTGTAACAACGTTTTGAATGAATGAAATTAAAAAAAATTATAGGGAAAAATTTTCCACAAAAGATCATCTACAAGATTGGTCTGAGGTATTTTTTTAAAATGTATAAAAAAAGTCATAGAGCAAAAAAGAAAATTTTTGAAAGAATTTTCTCACTTTTTTGCTTATAACTTCTTTAAATTTAAAGTTATATAAACATATTTGTAGGCAAAACAATTTACAACAAATTGTGACTTTACAAATTTTTGTAAGACGCATAGTTTCCCATATATCGCGAAAAAAGTGGTTTCATCCCTTTTTCCAAGATCGCGGTCGGGGGACAAGGGTGGCGACCCCACAAATTTGAGGTTGAGCTTCTATTGACCCCCACACATGTTCCAGAAATAAAATTGCGTCCTCTTTGAAATGCAAAGCTCATGTAAGATTTCAATGGATTATTTCAGAAAATCCGAAAGCTTAAATTTCGACTCATGAACCCTCCATCGCTGATTACTTGTCTTGTACGCTAGTGATATTTTGAAGCTTTTTTCTTTCAAAACAAAGAGATTAATCTAATAACTTAGTAACTTTGTTATGGAATATCGCACTATTACTTCAGATTTTCAGACTTTCAAGACTGAATTACTTACCTTCAGTCTACCCTATTTACCTGAAGAATTTCCTGAATTTCCGATCTCTATAACGGTATTATCAATTGTGTTGAACAACACAAATATTTACTTACCTCTGAGCAATTGTTCAGAGATTAATATTGAAGAAAGGGTGGATATTCATATGGAATTGTTTGACTTACTTTAAGCTCTCAATGAAATTCAGTTGAATTATATGAATTTAGATTGAAACAATATATGATTTGATACAATATTGGAAACTGAATGGACGACATACATTGGAAAAGGTAAACGAGAATTTCTATGGTGAGGATATACAATAGATCGCGCTAAGATTAGGAGTTGAAAAGAGAAATATGGACCATTCTGTTGGTATGTCAAAAATTAGAGCTATCACAATTACATTTCAGACACAAACTGGAAGAAAAATATACAATATTGTGTAGCAATGAAAGGTTGGATATTTGATAGATGAAGGGAATTTTTCGAAAGATTTTGTAAACCAGAATATTCCCAGATAGTTGGTATTACCTTGAAATCTACATAAACCATATATATGTGTATGTGTATATATGTCTATAAATTTAAATATCCCCGTATATGTATTTACCTCTATATGTGTGTATATATAAGTCAGGTTAAAGGCTATTTCAAAGAAAACTCTTTTTTTATGTCAAGCTTTCGGTTTAGTTTTTCGCCTTCCTCAGGAAAACTACAATATATTACAAATAAATTTCAATATTTTATCACAAACTGACATACTTATTAACGCGAGGATATTGAAAACATAAATTATCATCTTGAGATAAAATAAAACTAAAATTATAATTTTGAAGGAAAAATTGACACTGACAATGATTTAAGGAGGAAAATTTTAATTATTGTTGTTATTTTTTCTTTCTGATAATTAGGAAAGTGTTTTTTGTATAATTCAGTGTCCATATAAGAGTATTTCTTTCGAAACAATTCTTTCTTTCGTGTAATTCAATGTTTATATGAAAGTAGCTGTTTCAGAAGGGCTTTTTCTTCTATTTTGTGTCTGAAAGTTACTTCTTTGCATGATTTACACATCTATGTCTAGAGTTACTTTTTTTAAAATTGATTGCTTCCTTTCTTTCTTTGGAAGATTCCCACCATTTTTTTGTATCAAGATGGAGTAGTAGGAAGCCAAAAACTTTCTTTCCCAAAAATTATTCACTCCTAAAAATATAATCCTATCAATTTAAACTATAATCTTTGTGTCAGTATTGCTACATTGTACGATTTCATTCCCTTTTTAAATTTACGTATATGAATGTTTATTATACTTTGTCTTAGTATTTACTTTTATATATTTCTATACATTCCAATATTTTTAACATTTATTCCAGTAAATTTTCTGGTGATATCCTGAATTTATTGGAGCGTCTGGAGACGCCCTACATTTTGTTCTATGAAAGAGGGGACATTGGCAGATCAGGATCTTCAGATGATATGGCGCTGCGGGTATTTCCGGGTTTTCCTGCAGCTGAAAAAGCGAATGCGCCACTGAAGTAATCAATCAAGTCGCCCCGGAGCACCAATTGATTTTTTTTGTTGTTTCATAATTTCAGAATTTGTTTTATGCCATATACACTCGGTAATAATTGCATTTCCTGTAACTGGGTACCCCTGTTGGAATCAAATTGCTTTTTTTTAAGTAACCAGAATCATCATATCATGCCCTAAAAATTTATTTTTGAGTTTGTTTCATTCTGTAAAAATACATAGTTTGTATTGTAATATTACAAAACAAACTATGTATTTTCATAAAGCAAGCTTGGTAGAAAATGATTTTCAATTTCAAGATTCTGCATTGTAAATTCACTACTCAATTCAGTTCAACTTTGTTTTATAAAATTACAAAGGATTTTTGTAATTTTTGTAAATATTTGGTAAAATTACAATAAGTTTAGGGTTATTCAATGATAATTGTAAAATCACGACTCAGTTCAGTAAGTTTCCAAATATTTTTTGGTAACTTACTCAAATCGTTTTAAATATTGTATTGGCGACAGGCTGATTTTTCTTCAACTTATCATTTGTTTTGTAATACATTTGTAATTTTCTAAAAATTGTCAACAGTGTTGATACATTCATTTGTATATGAAATGAGTAATTCATTTTTGGGTCCTAAGAAAAGCATTCGTAAAAAATACTGAAAATATTCAATATTATTGATTTTACAGCAAATGTTGAATTAAGGGTTTGATGACCTCAGTTCTGCGAATCGGCACAATACAACAGTTGAAAAATACAACAGTTCCGCAAATCGGTGCAACCAGCTCTCGAGGACTAAAGCATATCGTCGAGATGCATAAAAATCGCTCACCAAAACGCGCAAACGAACCCCACCCCTAACTTCACACCAATGACTCCGAGTTACAACATTACAAACGACACTCATTCAAATATCTATAATTCACCCCTCCCAGCGGCCCCACCATCACCCGACACCGATGTCTTCAACAGGTAGACACGAAATCGCGGCTCCCTACCGCTGATGCTTGGAGGTGTTCCTTTAGTCATTCCTTGCCCGATCTTCTTCGGCGTGACCACCAGATGAAATTGACATCGTCTTCGATACAGGCCAGACTACTTGATCTCCGATGTGCGAAGTGATAACATAAACAAAAGCTTGTCGCGACGTTTCGAAATTACTATCGGTGAAAGTGCTGGATTATTGTTTATCGAGTGATCTGTGAAGGAACGAAGTGCGAAGTGTCCAGGCGGCCAGTGTTTTGTGTGGAAGGACCTTGCAAGGACTGTGATTGCTACTATTTTCAAACTGTGAAAATCGATAAGGTAAGTCCTGTTTTGTATCTAGTCTCGATTTAGGTTCGGAGACCCCGATAGGCGATTAAACGCGAAACCCTTATTTGGAGACTTTGATGCGCGATAAGCGAGAAACCTTCATATTGTTACAATATTTGACTTGATGCAGTTTTCGCCGTGTAAATAATTGAATATGTGCTCTAGAATTGAACTGTATATAAGGTACAGTATGAGAATTCGACGTAGTTATAAATGAAAATGTCTAAAAAACTCCAAAAGTAAATGAAGAGATCCGAGTTGGAAAATGAATAGTTTCACGAATTCATTAAAAATACATAAGTGGAACCCCGTTCTTGAAAACTGTGGCACTATTACATATTTTGAGAAATAGTTGCTCTTCTATATCGCTTATGTGAAAATTGTATAATTATTATAGTCATGGATAGTTCTATTCTGATATATAGTTTTAAATATCTGGTTTTTTCAAAACTAGTATGAACCCATCTACTATACCTACTTGATATACCTAATTATTAAAATTATATTGAATTTGGATTTGTTAGATATGTTACTTTTTCATCAAATCATGTTCGGGTATCCTAATGTTAGGTATTCAGCGATTACCTAAACACGTGTTGAACACGTTATATAGAAAACAGTTTCGGTTTTTCCAGTTCTGTTAGTTCTGCCAAAATTACCAATATAACGGAAATATTCCCAATATAATTCATAGAAATTCGGATAAACAATTCCTCTCTGATAGGAATCAGAATAATAATTGTAATAAGAGCTATGCATATCAAATTTTGAATATGAGGACTTCAATTTCAAAATGACTATTGATATTTTGAAATTATGAATCGAAAAATATATTAATAACACGTACGGATCTAGTATATCTACAATTTGCAGTCAAATACATAAAATAATAGATTTGAAACAATTAATATACAATCTAGATCATTTTAAGAAATTGTCTCTGTGTTTTCAACTATAAATAAATAAAGATTTCACTTGTTTCTGCTTTGAATGAATAATAGCTAAACAAATCCCAAGTGATTATGAGTAAAAGGATATATCTCAGATTAGAAACCGACGGTTTCCCAAATATGTTCTGGTATATGAAGGATATAATAATAAGATAAAATATATATCTATAAAAAACCGAATCTGGTGATGACATAAGTCATTTTTTTGTAAAAATAACAATACATTTCGGTCATTATTACGCATTGGTCAAAGACGAAACAGACTGGTTTAATTTTGACGATTGTTGTGTCAAAAAATTTTTTGGCGATATCTTGAATTTATTGGAGCCTCTGGAGACACCCTACATTGTATTTCTTGAAAGAGAGGGCATTGGCAGATTAAGATCTTTCCGGGTTTTCCTGCAGCTGAAAGAGCAAATGCGCCACAGGAATCAATCAAGTCACCCTGGAGCGCCAATTGATTTTTAATTGTTATATCATAATTTCATCATAATTTATATTACTTTTTAAATTAAATTATACATTTTTTTCAACTTTGTACCTGATATTTAAAGGTATAGGTACTTTTGTTTTCCTGAATCGAATTCAGGAACTCATAAATGATATGTCATGAAAATTTCAAAGGAACCTAGCTCTTGTGGATATTTTTATGTGAGACTTGAAATCATTGATTTCATTACAGGGAAATACAAATGGAAATGCTTTGAAAAACCGAAAAAAATATATTCCTGCCCTTATACATATAATGCAAAATAATGTTTATCGTTTATTCAATGCTCAATCAAATTTTCGAATTTGTCTGTATGTAACAAATAATAATCTTGGTGGAAAATGGACAAAAGATATTTTCTTTATCCTCTAGATATTCAGATATGAATTTCCACAAAATAAATAGGTCATGGATCGAACAAGTTGTTTTATATATCTATACCTATGTGTTAAATTGTTCTAAATTCTGAAAATAGATTTACCAAATTAGGCTCAGTTGATCGATTTCTCACCCAATTCATTGTTGTCGAATTATTGAACTATACAGAATAAAGTGTATGAACATATGTTATAATCCTTGATTATGCAAAACAGGTATATAGGTAGGTAACCAAATTTGGGTTTATGAAATAATCATATTGTAATTTTTATAGCTATAATAGGTAAGTAGGCAAAATGATCCACAACTTACATCAGAAATTTATGATATATCGAAAAAATTGATATTTTTCAAAAGTTCATCGCACTCGATCAAAAGTTGAGGGTAAATAGAAACTTGAAGAGCTTTCCGTCACATCAATTTGTAAGTTTATTATTGGAGTAGATTTTAGAACGTTGAACTTCATTGCCAGTGATCCGGGATTTGAATCACATCTATGGCATTTTTCAACTACGCAATATTCTAATAATTTAAAAGTAATTGAAAGAACAGAAATAGAGAATATTTCTCACAACTTTTTCAGTTTGCTCCTTATTATTAAATTGAATGGTATTCCTCTCATTCGATACAACTTACACAATTGAATATTATTTTGTAAAACTCCTTTCATAAGTCATAGAAAAAGTATAGTATTATATTCGCGGAAAATGGCCGACACCCACTCGAATAATTTACGAGCTGGAGGCTCGCGTCGACACGAGAATTTTAACGTTTCTCACTCGTTCAATGATATACTATTTTTCTATAGATCTTTTCCAATTTAAGTATTGCATTAAAAGCTTATGGTATATGGAAAAGTACCTATAATGAAATGCTCTGTTTAAACACGTACACTAACCAATATTGCTCTAACCTATATCATCAACAGTGTTTCCGATGAAAGTCATTTTTGTGGAGGGAACAGAAATTTTGTCTTAATGAAATATATATTCAAATCCAACAGAATCAGTGGAAGAACATGAAAATAATTATAAAAAATAATATATTTAGCATCACGAATGTCTTTTTTTGTCATTTCGAATATATCTTGAAGTAGAAGCAATGTAGCTCCTAAATAGGTATCATTACTTTTATTATATACCTACACTAACTAGCACAATAATATGTGCTAGTATCTTCTACAAATACATTACCACGCAATAGCAAACGCATTAGTGCTCCGTTTGTTGTTATTATCATTAACACAAATGTGATCTGATTTTAGTAACACAATGATCTTGAAATTCTCACTACTTTTCACTGTCATCCTAATTTTTTTGAATTAGAGCCTCACAGCGAAGAACATACCAAGTTCAGTATAAATTTAAATTCGTTTTTTAATATCACTTCGTTTCGGTCACCACAACAGCAATAAAACTGATACAGTCATGTCCTAATGATGAAAATTCGGTTGTAGAAATATGGATAAGAAAGTTTGTCAACATTGGAAAATGTTTCACTAGCCTTTTCTGTAGGTTTCATTGGCATTCAAAGATTACTTATTTTGGTACAATTCATCTAAGAACAATGTTTTACACGTGAAAAGAATAAGAATATTTTTCAAATTGTTGCAAAACCCATTGTATTAGAAAAAAGACTTGAAATGTAAAATCTGCACATTTTTGAAAACTCCTGGAAATGTACCTTTATTTTTAGTCATTCCTTGAATTTTCAAAATTACCTTTATTTACCAAAAATTCAAATGTACTTACACAAAATTATATTGTGGTGTAAATCTATATCTAGCAGTAAAACAAACTCTTCAAAGATAAAATAATCGAAAAAACTATAACAAGACAAGATTAAACTTACATTTTCATAAATACACCTTACGATTTGATCTCCAAAAACTTTATTTGAACAATGTATCACGACATATATCGCTATCACAGGAGCTTTTTCAAAAGTGAATTTTGAGTACAAGTTCCTTCTTACTCTAATATTTATATACCCCAAAAAACTACAACTAAGACCACCTTTACAGGTAATCACTCGATCAAATTACCAAAACCCGAGCTTCAATTATGATTGCCTTGAGCATATTACATCCATTGTTTCCAAATGATTCAGTTCCAAACCTTTACTTTCTTTATGATTTTCTTCTGAAAGAGGATTTGGATATGTTGAACTTGTTTTCTCATTTACATAGCTCATATGATGTTCCTTGATACGATTTCTGAGTGTCCTGCCAGTTTGACCAATATACACTCAAGGACACGTGCCACACTTCAATTTATATACTCATGATTTCTCGAATTTGGATGTTTATGATTATCTAACTTTCTGGAACTTATTTTGTCTCTTTCTTTAAACCCATTGTTTACTGCAATTTGCTTGATCATATTAAGCTCTTTATTGAAATTATCTATTGAAAGAGGAACATTGACTAATCTGTTAATCTTGCTATTATAAGATCACTTTAATAAGATGAATGCAAACACTTTTTGTCTGATTTCCACTACGTTTATTTATTCTTACGTCCGGTTTCGGGGTTTAGCCCATTATCAAGTAGAACTAACTCAGTTAGTTTTACTGACTTGAGTTCATTCAACATTGGATGATGATCAATTGTATCAAATGCTACAGTTCACAATTGAAACATTCAGATATTTTGGTCATTAAGCCATGTTGGTTACGTGAAATATCGTTCCTTACTGAAATAATATTTCTGGAAAGAATGCTTTAGTCATCCAACCTTTGAAATTATAAATAAATGAAATATAGGATGATTCAATAAAACTTTTTTGGAACCAACCGTTTTGAAAGGACCAGCCAACGCCATCTATGAGATTGACAGGAAACTCGACGCTAAGCTTTGCAAGGAATCGCAATAGAAACCCGTTTTGTTTGAGTGTTTGTTTCGATTGATGGTTTTTTAAAGAATAGTTGAGTCGGAGACTTATGGTATATTTAAACAGTGCTTTCTGCAAAGGACCACGAATCCTTTATCAGGATCGATTTTGATCTAGTTGCTTGTATAGTGAAAGCTACAGAGAAAAAACTATAGTTTGTCATTCGATGGTCGACGCTTGGCTTTGCAATATATCAACTTTTGTCGTGGAAATCCTTGTTTTTTGGATTTGTAAGGTTTGGCTTTTGTATCTATTCCATAGATGGTGTTGCGTAAAGGAAGATGTCCATGCTATCTTGAACTGTTTTACTGTCGACAAAATATGAGGTTAACTTTAATGAAAAATCTGTTCAATTACAGTGAGTTCAAATTGTGAATTGTCATTGGAAAGTAATTTATGTATGAACTGTCAAGAAAGGTATATATATTGAAATTTATGCGGTTTTCAAGTTTTTCAATAGTTCCAGAAAAAGTATATACGGCGTGAACCTGTATACAAGCACAATTTACCTCAGAGTGATATTCATACAAACGACAATTTTGCACGACTCTGGAATTCGAACACTGTGTGCATGTCTTCACGCAAAAACTCCGCAAACGCTAAATAAAACTAGAGATTACCATCCCTTATGTCGAACAAATATCCTTATAGATCTTATCCTGACAAGTTCCTTCACAAAAGATCACAATCTCAAGTTCCTCGTATTCTTCCCGACAAATTGCCTCTGCGAAAGTGAACGAAAAAGACGTTTGACTCCGACACATTGTCTTGTTGCGGTTGACCACATTCTAAGGCTGAAGAATTAACCCTTATATACCCCCAAGGAGGTTCGGGTCTAGTAGGCGTGTAATACCCCGTGAAATTGCCGGCAACTACCAGAATTTTAGGCTTAAAGTAATCATGGTTATAATGAGGTTTTCTAGACCTAATGGAGTCTTTAGCTAGTCGACGATTTGGGCGATAATTTAGAAGGATTATGGGATGAGACGGGCTGATTCTGAAGAGAGAGTTATTGGAATCGGGACACTTTCTTTCACAATGAAAGGTAATTGAACGTTAAATGTTTTATAAGTGACTAATTCTGGGGAAAAACACTTCCTTGGCTCCCTTCTTTTCCAGATACAAACCGCAAGAAAGGATTTGAAAAGAAAACTCATCAATTTCTCTAATTATCTGTAAGAAGCACAAACATTGTGCAAAGAGCACAAAAACTTCGTGCTTCTGAAAACTGCAATCATTTGTATCGAAACGTTAAGAATGGTCAACAATCTCGATAAATGATACATAAATGCCATCGATACATCGGTGCATATATTGATTTGGGACAAAAAAGGTTTTTTTCAGAACTACCAATAGCATTCAAAAGAATTCGTGCATTGCAATACTGTTCCATTTTGAACCAAAGACATTTGGAAGGTAGGTAAAGTTTTCCAATTTACCTTATCTATCATTCTTATAATAAATTAGTCAGATTCAATCTCATAAGCCTTATACTGGATTTCTGCAGTTCTTGAAAACCTTATTTTTATTTTTATTTCACAAGGCCACTGTTCTCAGTGCAATACTAAGGAACTATAGAATAATCATAAAATAATATAATTTTTAAAAACGACAACGTGTTAAATATCAACCCTTCCACAAGGGTTACTTTTGAATGGAACTGTTTTATGGAAATTTCAACATAATCTGTTATTAAAAACACTTACTTTCGAGGAATTTCTTCAGGTTTTTTCTCAAACAGGTCCTTCTAAAGTTCAGCAATTTTCTGTTAGTGTACAACCATCTGCATATGTGAGAAGTAAATCCATGATTGTAATTCAGTTCTAAATTAGTTACTAAATAAGAGGCAATCTATCCAAAATTTTTGAATAATGCAGCATATCTGTTACTAAAACGATGTCAACTGAGAAATAACTACTCAGATCAAAATAAAACACCATTTATTCTTGAGATGCGCCTAATTCTTTGACTGCGATTTTGCCTAACTGCCTAGGTTTGAATCCGTCTACAGCTTGTCAAATATAGGAAGAGGTTTAATTAAGAATTTATATATAAACCAGCAAAAGTGAGAATTCTCAATTTCTTGAAGGAATCTCTGCATGACTGTTGCCATTCCAGATCATCAATGATTCTGATGGCATATTTTTGAAGTATAAAAACTCTTTGTGCAGAAGATTCCGTCTCCCAGTTTGAAATTCCGTATCTTGTATGAGACTTGATGGTCGCATAGTACAGACTTAGTAAAACTTCCTTGCTGCAGTGATTTCGCATGAATCTTAGTGCGTAACAATTTTTTTTCAATTTATCGCAGAGTAGATCAATAAGTTTGTGAT
>WOGR01010078.1:0-11063 GCA_015342045.1 Leptinotarsa lineolata
CGACTGTGAAGTCATAAGCCTCACAGTCATAGTTTTCTCATGTTACTTGATCAAGAATGAAGCGATTTACACGATCCATGGCATTCTAGATCAAAAAGTAAAAATTGGAATAAAAATGATTCAATTCGACAAATATTGACAAGTGGAGTAAGTATTGTTGGAATTATGAAGTCATTCTCGATCGGAATGAGTAAAAATATTCATTCATTATGTCCCATTTAAAAATCGAGAGTTGGGGTCATTTCCTATCAAACCGGAAGTACAGCAAAGCAAATAGATAGGTCAAAATTTGTAAATTGAACTATAATACATAACCACCAAACTTCGTTTTTCTATCTCTAATAATAAAAAAGTTATAGTGGTGAGCCACCGGTATGGGGCTATTGATTGAAGGAGATATATGGAGCAAAATTCCTCGACTCTTATAATTGTATTCTAACTACTACACAATCCCATAAAAAGAATATGAGCAGAACCAGGATACCCCAGCTAATAAGGGAAGCACATATTTACCTAAAGACAACAAACACATTGGTTTGTCAGGTCGCAGTCTCTTGTGTTTATTTCAATTAATTTTGATATCAATTTCTTTGCAATAAACACATTAGGTATATGCGATAATTATTTCAAATATTGAAATGGTTAAAGTAAGATTATTCCTTAAAAGACAGACATGTACAATAGAAGAACTATATGTACTGATTTATTATTTTATATTTCGAAGTAATTGGGTAGCATATTTTTGCTAGTTAACACCACTGTCCCGTCAGATAACACCGTCATACCATTTTACACAAAATAATAACCAATTTTACAAATAGATCTTCTTCTTGAATCACAATAATCACTGGTTGAAACAATTCATTAAATGAATATGAACTAATGACCAATTTCGATATTAGAAAATAGATTTGAAAGCGGAAAAGAACCCAATTCTATTCGTTCATTTAGCAAATTCTCAAAATTCTCAAATATAATGATTTCCAAAATATGGAGTTTCAAACCTTTCTCCTCCAAACGTATTACTTCATAATCGTAATTGAACTCATGATTCTTTGCCAAAAATGGTTTACAAATGTTGAATTGGGCATCATATTCAAGAAACTACTTTTATGCTCTTTCATTTTTTGGGTAAGAACCACAAGTCAACGTATATAGTCTTGATCTGTTTCTGAGCTTTTGTCTTTATTGTGTTCAATATGATATGATTTACAACGAAGGTGATGTTAATAAAAACGATGGCGTAGTTGTTCATATTAAAAATGGTTATAACTTCAACTATCTAATAATAAGTATTGAAGGATGCAATACCATTGAAATGGAAGTCAAATCTAAAATGGGACAAAATATTTTGATATCAGCTATTTACAGATCGCCTGCAAATAATGTGATTGACTTCCTCATAGAACTCAGGGACTATCTGTTAAAAACTGCATCTAAAAATTGCGGCTACCATATTTTCACGGGCGATATACATAAAAAATATTTCAGAAGATCAAGTGGCAGCGGAATATTTGAATATATTTTATGAGTTTGATTTCATGTCGTACATCAATAACGTTACAAGATCAAAAAGCGTAACATGCTTAGATCAGCACAACCAGAAAACACCAACAGATCATTACATTATCATGACGAAAATACAAATGAATGAAGATTTTCAGGAAAACTAAACAAATGATAAAATGTATCAACTATCCAGGTTTGAAAAGAGACCTACATGACTTGGAATTGGAACCAGTTTCTGTTAATTGATAAATAGCATAAACGATGCAATAGTATTTTTTCTCGACATGTTGAAGGACAAAATTGAGGATAATAGAAAACACAAAAGAATCAAACACAAATTTATTAAAAGAAAAGCATGGATAACCGATGGCATAGTACGGTCTATTATCAAAAGGGATAGATAATTCGGAAAGTACAGAAATAACATATCTGACACAATTTTGAAAGGAGAATATTTGAATTATAGGAATATACTGAATGGTTTGATTAAAAACAGGAAAAGGAGTTATTATAGGTAAAAAATTGAAAATGATAAAAATAGTAGTCAAGCATTGTGGAACACAATGAAAACATTGAAAAAACCAAAAATAATAAAGTAAGAGCTCGAATCAATAATGAAAACGGGCATATCACTGTTAATAAAGAAGAAATTTCTGACATTTTTGACAATTATTATATCAATGTCAGTGAAAATCTCGCTAGGCAGGTAATATTTTCAGAAAATCCTCCTTTGAATATTTTTCCTTTCAGTTATTCTATGTTTTTTTATCCAACAGAATGGAGTTATAAATTTGATAAGTTCTCTCAAATCCAACAAAGCAATAGTAATTGTTGAAATCAAATCAGAAACACTGAAAGAATTAAAAAAAATGAAACCGCAAGTCCACTGACACAACTGATAAATGAAGTATCAATAGAGGGTCATTTTCCATCAATTTTCAAAGAAGGCATTGTCTAGTTTTCGGAAGGCCATGAAAAGAACCCAGGTAACTATCGCCCAATTTCTCTTATTAGCTATTTAGCAAAAATACTAAAAAAAGTCATAAAAGTATACAGAATATTTTCACCTTCCACATCTGTCAAAGAAGTTAAAAAAATATCCAGAAGAGGAAATACCTGCGAACAAAGTTGAATTTTTTTGTCCATTTCTGAAGACGGAGGAAGATTTTGGCCTCCGAAACGTAAAAGATAAGTATCGTATTATTTCCTAGCAATTTTTTTGATAGGCAAAATTATTAGAATACGAAAAGTTACTGATGAATAGAACATTTTTCTTCGTGAAAAATTATTTGATTTCACGCAGGGTAAACTATAAAGTTTGCTCTTTCTACACCTGTGAAAGTTTTCCATTATAATTTTCATATTTTTTCAGACTGTATAAGATGAAAATACCCAAAAGAAGATCGATAAAAAACTGATTTTTCTCCACAAAACATGAGTTTCGTTCAATATAAGTATACAGAAAAATATAATTTGATTTCATATAAACAATTTGGGTTTCGAGATGGTGAATCTACGGAAAATGCAATCCACTCAGTTGCAACTGAAATCTATGAAGATTTGGATAAAGGACAAGGCCGTCCATCCCTATGTGTTTTTTTAGATCTTGCAAATCAATCATACGCAGTTGTTAGAAGTATTGCAAGATCTAGGATTTAGAGGAGAAGCCTTCGAACTGCTGAAAACATACCTTCTGAATAGAAAATAATGTGTAAGAATAGAGGGAACATTGAGCAAAAAATTGAAAATAAGATGTGCAGCACCTCAAGGAACCGTACTGGGTCCAATACTTTTTTAGAATTTTTATAAACTCTTTACTTACCTTCAATAGCTCAGGTACGGTTTCCAGTTTCGCAGACGACACTGTCATTATGTATGAGGATGATACTTGGGACGGGTTGAAAGAAAAAGCGGAAAGAGATATGGGAACTTTAATTAAATGTTTTGAACAGAAAGTACTTTCAATAAACTTTGAAAAAACCTGTTTCGTTCCATTTTCTTGTTACATCAGTGGCCTCCCGGACTACGAAAAATCACAAATTTATATAAGCTCGGATGAAACTATTACGATTCAAAGAGTCAATAACGCGAAATATCTGCGCATAATAGTGGATTGTCATCTTAGGTGGGATAAACACTTGGTGCAAGTCTGTAAAACCCTACGTTCGCTCCTATATAGGTTCAAACACTTTCAGCAAATACTGGATTTCAAGTATCTCCAAATTAGTGGAAACACGACTTACTTATGGTATTCTGGCTAAGGGGGGCAGCAACAAATGCTCACTTGCAGAATCTGGAATTGTGATACAAAAAAGATTTTGGAAAATTTTATCTTCCAAACCAATTAGATATTCTTTCGACCTAATATTTACAGAAACGGATGTCTTTGATTTGCGTCAGCACTTTTAATATAAAATTGTGATAAGACAATTCAAAAACAGATTTAATCTCCCCTTCATCAGCCATAACTACCAAACTCGTCTGAAAGCGAATAATTCTCTGAATATGAAACCAGCTAGAAAGAAAATAGGACAGAAAAATAATACTATTTCAGCTAGTAGATTTTATAACTTCTTGCCGACTTCTGTCTGAAACATACATTCCTTCAAAAAAAGGACCAAACATTATCTTCTTTCTTTAGAACGTATGGTTGCCATTGATTGTTTGAATATTAGGATATTTAGTATATTTTATTCCTGTTTATTATTTATGTTCGTTTCCTATGTTATGATATTTATGTTTCAATAATAATATGTGAGTCTCATTAACCCAATTTTATTATATTTAGTACAGTTTTATTATGTTACAACATTTTAGCGAATTTTAGATCATAATTTTATACATAAATTTCTTATATAGAGATGCAACTGAACCTGATTTTGAACTGTACTAATTATTGTCAATATTTAGCACAAGTAACTCACCCACTTTCAGGCACTGCCTTAGTGGATACTAGTTTATTCGAAATATCTCTTTCACTTGAATAAAAAGTGCACTATTATTATATTATTGTATTTGTATTATTGTATATTATTTCGAGAATTTTTGAAAATAAACTTGTTATTATTATTTTATTAATATTATTATTATTGAATTGCTTCATATTTATTTGTTCTGTAAGTCATATTCAAGTATTTTTTCCAAAGTAGGTCGATGTCCTATGCCATTTCATATCGTTTTTAAAGTGTGAGAGACCTGGTAAATAGTTTGCTTTCGTAATTTTTGGAAAGACTGGAGTCGATAATGTCTACCTTGTAACGGTTGTTAACAGCAATACGTTCAATGAAATTTTGTTCTCACTGAAACATGCTGATCAAGATGTGCCTAGAATTTATTCGTATAGGATGATTTGTAGAAAATTTTATTCACATTTCTTATCAATTTTTGTAATACTCGAGAAAGTTCTTAAATGACCAACAAAAATCTCACAATGAAGTGATACTTGATTTTATTACATTCATTTGATAATCCATATACTGATGAATATTCATTTTTACAATCTACGTGGAGTAACTTTAGATGAAAATCAGTACTACCAATCAATTATTTTCATGATTGGGGGTTTTCTACACGGGTTGAGATCGGTTTTTGTAATATACTCCTCTGTCAAAAACACGAAGCGATCCGCAAACTGGAAGTGA
This sequence comes from Leptinotarsa lineolata, assembly GCA_015342045.1. Taxonomy (NCBI): domain Eukaryota; kingdom Metazoa; phylum Arthropoda; class Insecta; order Coleoptera; family Chrysomelidae; genus Leptinotarsa; species Leptinotarsa lineolata. The sequence goes on from WOGR01010078.1 coordinate 5,151, forward strand.
AAATATAAAAATATCAAATTCCTCACCCTATAATAATAAATCTTCTACAGACGGAACTCATGGACAAAGAAAGTAGAACTGACAAAAGAATGAGTCGTTAACAACAACAAATCTATTACGCTACTTTTATATCAGTCGATAGAAAAATGAATGGAAGTCGGATTCGAAGTTGATTTCTACTTTCTTTTTCAGACGATGCCGTTATGTCAGTGTCATACACATTCTAGAAAATGGTACTTTGAACTCTTATAGATTACTCATTTGGGTGAAACGTTGCAAATACTATTATCAAATTTTGATTGTTGATTCTGTCTCCGTATTTTTTCCCTGCTTTTCAAATGAACCAAACTCAGTGAGATTTGGATCCAATAACTTGAACATAGTTCGATGTGGTTGTCGCCTTTCGGGATACAAGTTTAAATACATTTTCGATGTCTTAACACTGTTTCTATCGTATTTGTAATAAATTTGTATCATATCTTTATTTTCTTCATTCGTGAAAGCCATTTTTCGACAAAAATTTAATGACTTATACAATAACAAAATGTCTTCGAGTGTAACAAATTGAAAGTCAAATTCAGAAACACCAAAGTCAAAGCCTATTATGATAAGAATTATTTTTCAATATCTTCAATTCTTCGAAAAAGAATGATAACTTATGATACATCAATGAAAAGGCGAAATCTGATTTCATTCAAAACAAAAACAATCCAATGTAGCCCCAATAAGACAAAATAAATTTGATGATGGTTGCTGGAAGACGAAACGTCGGATAGCAAATATGAAAACAACATTATGAAGCAGGAAAAAAGTGGCAATGTGAAAATGCAATTTATATTTGAATCCTTCGAAAACTACAGCCAGAAAAAAATGAAAACCATTTTCCGAAATTTCTGTTTTTTACGGATATCTCCGGATATACTAGATTTCAGAACTTTCTCAACGAAATATTTTTAGTTATATGAATGCGCAACTTTGCCCCAATTTGACCATCTTCGTAACTCTCATAGTTTCCGAGATCCCAATGGCGATCGAATTTGAAACACCCTGTACAATACATACTGACTGAATTCTCACACTTCAGTTCACATCTCCACCAGCAGTTCAATTTCTTAGCTCGTTTAGTTCAATTGTCCACATCAGTATATCATCCATTATCAGATATGTTGGTTGGAGCAACAATAAGACAAATATTTATATCACTTTGAAGCCTGCGGATGACATGCTATTAATGATATATATTCCATTCCTAAAATTGATAAAAACTACATGAAGCTCGCTCTTGTTTTCAATATGAATATTTTCATAACATTTTACTGAGCTCATATTCAGAAACACATTATCAGTCATCTGTAATCAACGGAAGATATTACGAGTTTAAAGTAATTTCACAAATGATTAAAAACTGCGTAATTAACCCATTAAAATTCTGAACATCTACCTTACTTAGAAAGTTCTTAAAACTCTTGCATTTTTAATTGCCCGAGCTTCGCACCTAGCAATTTGCATGGAGGTATTTCTATCATCAACTCGTGGTTAGTAAGAGACGAGTATTTCAATAATGCACACTTCTATTTACCCGGTTTTCCTATAAATGGAGAAACTATCCTCCAACTTTGTTGACGTAGAGTGAGTTGATTCGAAAAATGGGTCGACTATTTGGAACGTTTACTTAGGTATACACTTAGTTTGCAACTACACAAATACTTTGCAAGCGATTGTTCCCTAACTTTGTCTTTTTCTTATTTCGTTGTTATAGTGCATCTGTGAAAATCAGCATTTCAGTGAAATTCGACATCCCGAATTATTTGTGGCCCTGATAACTGATAATGTTGAAAATTAACCATACATTAAGTTTTGGAGGAAATTTGCAGTTGCAAATCTATGTCATTAGTGAAGGTGTTTTCCACAACAGTGATAGATTTTTTATTTTGAGTTGAAGTATAGAATTGAATCATAATGTACAACTATCCCTTCTAGGAATAGTGCTGCAGAATGCTTTCTATTTCTCCATATTGATACAAAAAAGAAAACAATCAAATCAAATGAAAAACTCTATAAAATGTTGTGTAGACTAGTCTTTCTCAAAGTGGGCGATGGATTCTAAGCAAGACGACGTCGGACTCCGAGCTTCCTACAATATCTCCTTGCTAATTGCTCAAACAGGTGAACCTCACACTCTTGGAGAGGATTTAATTCTACCGGCAATAAAAGAAGCAATAACTACTGTGCTCTATAAACCAGCGGCAGATATTATCCGAAAAATTCCTTTAAGCAATAGTTCCGTGCAAAGAGAAATTGACGAGATGGCTGAAAATATTGAAGAATCATTGTACAATCATCTGAAGACTTTCAAATTCTCAATTCAGTTAAATTAGTCCACTTTACTAACCAATGAAGAATTGTTGTTTTCATACTTGAGAATGATAAAATATATCAAGAAATATCATTTGCCAGAAATTTTGAGACGGATACACTGAAATAATTTTGTGATTGGAAAAAAAATCCACTGAAGAATATTAAATCAGCTGCTACGGATATCGCTCCGGCTGTGACAGGACAACACAAAGGCTTCATAGCGTACATACTTAAAAAATAAAATACCATATGTGCTCGCTGTATATTGCGTCATTCATAGGCAACATTTGGTTGCGGAAGATTTGAGTGAGCGCCCTTCTCATTCACTGCAATATATCATCAAAACAGTCAATAAAATCCGAAACAGCTCTTTAAATGACAGATTATTTAATCAGCTTTGTGTTGCCAATGATGAAGATTTCAACCGATTGCTATTTCACACAGAAGTGCGTTGGTTATCATGAGGTAACTGTCTGACTCGATTTTACAATCTATTTGACTCTGTAATAGAGTTCTTCTTCAAAATCAAAGAATTTCACGACAACCTCATCACTTCAAAGAATTATATTGCGTACTTGACAGACCTGTATAAATTATTCAATGATGTCAATCTCCAACTTCAAGGTGACGACGTGAATTTGATTAAAACAAAAAATGTCATTGCTGCTTTTGTAGCCAAATTGCTCCCATACAAGAATAATATCGGCAGAGATGAGTTTCGCAATTTCCCTAGTTTGTCAGCAGTATCCTTCAACAATGACGACTTGCTTGTTTAGTGCTAACATTTGGAGAACCTCCACAGTGATTTTGCAGAACGATTCCAAGACGTTTTAAAATTGGAAATACCGGACTGGGTGTTGGATCTTTTTTCAAATGTCAACCCAGCTGGAAGAAGAACACATAGAACTGATAACGAACGAGGAAATAAATATAAAATTGAAAAATGGATACTCAGAATTTTGGCTACAAAAGCCAATCCCGCATTTGTACCCTGAATTGTGGTCCATCGTTCAACAATTTTTGATAGCGTACCCATCATTGTATTTGTGTGAACGTGGATTTAGTACTGTGGCAACGTTGCTAACTAAAAAGAGAAATCGGTTGCAGATTACCGAATGCAGTGACTTACGGCTGTTTTTGAGTAAATTCGAGCCTGATATGAACAAACTTGTCAAAAATCATCAAATCCATCCTTCACATTGGATTAGTTTTAAGATTCAAATTGGAATGTTTGTTTTAATAACAAGTTTTCCTAATACTACAAAATGGTGTTTCACATTGCCCTCATCAGAAAGTCTTATTTTCACATGACGCACATAATTTAATTATTGAAATAATGACTGCGATTGTGATTCTCAAGACGTACTAAAGTAAAAAATCTTGGGTGACGCTAGAAAATAATTAATTCTCGAAGTGGGCGGTAGACAAAATAAGTTTGAGAAACTGTGGTGTAGACCATGCAGAGAAGTAACTTTCAGACACAATCTGGAAGAAGAATCCCTCTCAAAATTTCCATTGAATTACACGAAAAAAAAATACTTTCCAAACAAATACTTTTATATGAATATTGGTATATACAAAAACACTTTTCTCTATTCAGTTTATATTCCAAACATTCGTTATGGAATTGAATCAGATATCATCCACAGGATTCCTACACAATATAATAAATGAAAGAGGTGAAATTTCACTTACATGGAACACTGTCATCCTCACAGGTAGACATCCGATGTTTCGCCTTAAGACACTTGCCTAATCAGCTCTTCAGTACCAAATCTGAATGATATCATATCATCATCAATCATATCATTAAATTACGAATTTATGTAACTGTATGAGTTTGATCTACTCACCTCATTGATGACAGTACATTATGACATAGAAATTTTGTTTAAATTGAAAGGGGTATTTTTTTCAGGAGAAAATAATTCTTGATACAAACAATTTTGGGAATCTTCCAAAGATAGGAAGGAAGCAATCAATTTCAAAAATAGTAACTCTTTACAAGATATGTAGATCATGCAAAGAAGTAACTTTCATACACAAACTCTCGAGACAGCTACTTTCATATAAACATTGAATTACACGGAATACTCACACATTTTCCAAGATACAGTGCGGACGTAAATAGTCCATTCTCCTCCTACCTTTTGAACGGAATAAGATATCGAGGTCGGGTATAATTTTTAGTACTTTTTGAAGCTAGATAATATAGTGTTGCATCACTTGTCGCCAAGAGGGCTTTATCAACTTTTTGCAATTCTCTATCTATGACTTTCTCATATCTGACAATCGAATTAGTCGTTTCCGAGTGATTAGTGGTTTTATATTAATTTTAAGGATCTGCACAGACGACAAATAAAACAATTTTGAAAGAAATATATTCAAAACTCATTCCAATTCATGCCAATAAATATTCAGAGAGTTTACTATCCACTATACCTGCCGAAAAACAACTACTTTCCCGGCTAATACCACTCTGGTATTAGCCGGGACAGACATTTATGCAAGATACCTCACAGAAGTTAGTCTTGCAGATGTTTCTTGTTCATCCAGCATCAGGACCATGCTGAAATCAGTCGAGTAGGTCGCCTACAAACGGGTTTCGAACTATTACCTCTCATCAGTGCAGGTAAGATCCAACCCAAATGAGTTTTCAATAGATGCAAAATGAGGTACCTCTGGAATGACCCTCTCAGATTTTTTGTGTGAATTCGTAAAATCTAAAGTATACGTTACACAACAGAAGTCAATTCCAGAGCTCATGGTTACAATAAGAAATTATCCCAGAAACATTCAATATTGTGAAAAAGGTGAACATTCATTGAAATAAACTGAAATGAACACATTCTTTTTTTGATCATGATATTCATCGTTTGCTTGCAAATCCTTGAAATGAATATAAAACTGCTTATTACTCAGGTACGGTTTATCCGATTCACAAAAATGAAAACTGTTGGATGGATAGAGAATTGATATACCTATCAGACGAGGCATCACAAGAACCCAGTTTCTATTGAAAAAAGTTATAGCGTCCTGTCGGCTCTGACATTGTGGTCTTTCATATCAAAAGTAATGGAAATTGTACATTTTCAGGTAAATTTCGTCCGATTTCGATACCTTATCCTGTTCAAAAATCAAAAGGAAGGGACTATTTATGTGCGCACTGTATAAGTCAGTTTCAATAGCTTATCAATAACACTGAGTAGCAAACTCTATCAGCCATCACATTTCAGTTTTTTAGTAATAGTAAATAACTCAGAATTATAAGCCCAACAACATTTGGACCTTCAAGCAAAAACTACTTAGTCCGTGGAGAAGCACTGGTAGTGTAGAGGTTAGCACATCCGCCTTTCAAGCGAAAGACCGGGGTTCAATTCCCCGCTAGGCCACCGTGCTGGGTAATCGCACGTTGAAAAATAAGGCCTCGTTAATCCATTGCTCGCACAAGTTTCGACTTCTGAGGGTTGACGTTCGTCAGATGGTTAGCGGAACAAACAATTTCACAACAATTTTTAGAATGATTTTAGTCTCAAAAAAAAAGTAGAAAGAATA
>WOGR01010079.1:0-11063 GCA_015342045.1 Leptinotarsa lineolata
TGAATAGGTGTGAGCCACAATAAACCCTTGTGGGTTGCGGTGGAGGGTCGAATAGACCCACTCACTTCTGACCTAACCCAACCTAGTAATTCGACAATAAAAATCAACAGGTATAAAGTTTTCTCAATTATTTAAATATTTCCTACAAAAAGTATCTGATGATACATTCGAGAAACATCGCACTATTCTTTTCTGAACGACAAAGACTCCCTGAACAGCAGAAGAGCTACTCCAAATGGAAATCCCAAATGTGATTCTGGATTGTATTTCTCCAAAATAGAAAAGTAACAGTTCATAATATATCAATAGATATGGAATCACCTTTGAAGGAACTAGACGTGCGTCAGGAAGAAATTCCAAAGTACGACAGCTCTTAAACCCGACAAAAATACTGTTCTGCTATATCACAGTTGGTAACTTTTGATTCTAAGTGAATTGGCTAGCGTTTTACAGTGTTGATCAATTTTACACCTGAAAGAGTAAAATATGACACTCTTCATACGTCATCATCTACTTTTAACTCTAAAGAAGGAAATACATTTTTTCCTTCTGCCCAAAGTGAAAAGTTAGTTTTGCAAGTATTCAAAAAAAGAAGTTGTCTGCTTACAAACAAATAAATGCATCTGTGAGTACTAGAGGTAAGTCATTCACATATAACGTAAACGAAACAGGTCCTAATACTGAGCCTTGAGGCACTGGAAATTCAGTAGATATATATATGTATCAAAAACTTTGAATGTCAATTACTGTTAAACGGCTTCAACAAAATCCGTGCTGATTTTCCAGAAAGGTATTATTTCTTCCCGGAAAATAAAGTAATTGCTGCAATAGAGTCCATAGTAATAGTGATAGATCAGTGGTTACCATTTGCTTAGAGTTTCTGTTTTCGAATTTGGGACACACTGAAGCTGTTTTCATTCCAGTTGAAAAAACTCCGTAGGTTAAATCATAAATTCATCGAAAGACAACCGAAAAAACTTCTTCGCAATTTGAGCAGCCAAATCTCCTGCGGTTCGAAGTCATATGTGCGCCTAGTCTGATATGACAGACACGAGCATTCGCTGTGTCATATTAATAAAACCAAAAATAACTCGCAGCAGACGACCGGGCAGTTTTTATATCTATCATTATTCAAAAGTACTAGAACACTTTCGCAAAGATATTATCAGGACGACGTGACTGATTGTTGGGTTTGATTTACCATTTTTTTTTTGAACGAAGAGATCATGAAACCATATTTCCAAGAATTGATTCACTTTTCGCAAAATCTTACTTTTTTGAACGTCAAAATATATCAATATCTAAGAATCCTACGTTGAACTGTATTGCATTGTTAATCTTTAGCTCGTACAAGTTTAGATCCTTGAGATGGTCGATCAAAAATCTATTTAATTTTTCACAGATCCAAATAATTTTGACAGCAGAATGACTGACTAGAACGATGCACCCAGTAATATATAAGTGACTGCCAATTCTCATCTGCAACAGAAATAAATAAAAATAGTACAACCCTTCCAATGGAACACCATCAGACAAATGTATATATCAGTCGGCATAAAGAAAATGATAGACGATGCTGACTGAGATAAGTTCCCAAATAAACCAACGAATTTATGGGTATCAATAAAGTTTTTGAAATTTGGCACGGCGCTAGATTGTTAATTCCAGAATAACTCAAAATTTACGCGCCGTGACAGTAATAAAATGACTGAACCCGACCATAAGGTTTATGGAGCGAGACTCATATATTTCACGAAAGATTCATTCACGTACGACACAACTGAAACTGATTCAATTAATTTCTCCATCAAGGATATATCTCAGGCATCTCGAAAATAAATAAGCCATTCGTCACAAAACAATCTACGATCTGAGATTCCGAGACGTCAAACCGTCGTTGAAGCGAAATCAACTCTCAATTACAACTAGCATAACATTCGAAAAGAAACGCAAAATAGAACGCATTTGTTAGACTCGTCTAAGTCACGAGTCGGAAGTTGGGTCCGTGAGAACTCAGCGGGGCGGATTTCGCTCCACGGGGGGTTTACAGTATCAATGAATACCCCCCTAACATCTAGCCCCACTGCCTGACTATAAACAACACGTAGCCAATTAATCTTTCGGAAACCATGCCCCAATCACATCGATTTGAAGTCTAAATATTCATTGGGAATGCTGCCGAAAGACGTCCACAGCGTATAAGCAAGAAGCCAAATTTTTCAATATAGATTTTCATGAGTTCATTCCATCTTCATCGTTTCAATTTTGTTACTTTGTTAGTTTTAGCATAGTTAAATAGATCATTTCAAAACTGGAAAATCTCCCGCGTACTGAATGAGGCCACAACGTTTGTTTCCCAAAAATTAATCTCTCCAAAAGATAACACTCCTTTCAATTTGAAGAATGAAATTTTCTCACACAATTCATAAATATTTTATTTCAACAGATGCGTCGATATCGAATATAGTGATAGTGATATGTCTCCAAGTGGTCCATTCCATTACGTTGAGTGAAAGTCCCATCGTATCCAAGTAAGCCAAAACCCTGAAAATATATATCCAAATACTATTTAGGTCACAAAAACGCCCCGCCTTGTTTTCGAAGGATATAGCATTGTTCGAAGGGACAGTGCAAATATTTGGTTTGAATAATCTTACTGGTGTGTTAAACTAGGAGGAACGCTTTGGACTTTAGAGGATCCCAGCCAGTATGAATGCCATTGGGTTTCAAAAACGCTCCATCTTAATTTCAAAAGATTCAAAATATTGTTTGAATAAACTCAAAAAATCAATATTCAAAGTTCTTGGAATTCTCTTACAGCGTTATAAATACACTCACTCGTATCCTTCAGCCTGCCAAGCTCCTAGTGAGGAACTATCGAGAAAAAAAAACACCACAACACCAGTCCGAGAGTGTGACCAGAACGCTTAGTGAGGCATCCACCCCCTGGCGAGATTAAACTGCAGCGCACCTCACTTTATAAATTCAATTATTCAAATCGGACAAAACAAATATTTAAATGGTGCTATAAATACTTGGTGACAATATTAAAATAGAACCGTATATTAATATATATGTAATGTTGTTGGACACCCCGCCGGCCGCCATGATAAATCAATTCCCTACATCGCTATACTAATAGTGTCCTCGATGTCCCATGGCGATCGTGCATTATTTATGACAAATTTATAAATCTCATACCGGCCCACGCCCAAGCCCAACTTCTTTCCCTCCCGAACACACCTGATCAACTGAATCGTCTGGCTGATAAATGAAGGTAACGCATCGTAGTAACTCGTGTGACTAACAATGATTTTGCTAACAATAACTCTTCACAACTATAGAAAAACTTTAGGAATCCTTTCGTGGGCCGATTCCTAACGTTGAAAAAATAATAAATTTGATAAAACAGTACATACTGGCAAGAACAGCTGAGCAGAATAAACCAAATATATGATACAGAATATAAATGAATATACTGTAATAACTATATCAAGTATGGTATTGAAGTTCATTGAGACAAATTGTGAGAGTTGATTTGTGGGCCAGAATTTTACCTGCTGATGATACAGTAATACTGAACGTAACATTGGTAAAATCGGTGAGAAGAGTTACATTGAAGGATATTGTTTCAACGGAAATCCAGAAATTTTTGTAAACTATGAAACAAGTTGCGGTGAAAGACAGGCGATATGGGTAGGGAGATTATCTCAGTGAACTTCAGAACAAAAAAGATCTTAAAATTGAACAGAAGATCGAAATTTCAGTACTTAGTTGGAACAAACCGACCATATCAAGGCAGACGAACGTAGTTGGAGGATCAAAGGAGAACTGGAACAAGAAGAATTTTTGGTGTTATGATGGACAAATACTCCAGCAGAAGATCGTAGATATTCTCCAGCAGAAATACGCAAAGGTTAAAGAAAATCTCATCACATCGATAGGCAGGAAGGTGTAATAGATCTCAAAGAAACATCAACTTTTCAGAAAGACACCATACCACAATAAGCCACCCCATCTGTAGCGACCTTTGAAGACTCAGGGATGTTCCTCAAAGATAGAGAATGAGGAAGAGGATCTTGAAATTAGAACAAGATTACCAATAGGAGGAATCATGAAATCACAGTCTTCAAGATTCGGAATCATGAACTATACCCCTATTTGTCATCCCAATCAGGGTGAGGTGTGAAAGAAAGAAGCAATGTCATCTCTTCTTGGAAGGATACCGTCAAATGGGATTACAGAAGACTCTGCGCTGAAAAACCAAGCTCTGATATCAACCGCTGAAAGAGACTCGCCATCTTTCTCTGAGGGCGGGCAACTAGATGATACCAGAGTCCAATAACGTTCTATTTTATTTTACACAGTGGTGTTTTGATCTGGCATAGATCCATCCCATTAGGGCATTGGTCGGGTCTTCACGATTCGGAATCATGAACTATACCCCTTTTTGTCATCCCAATCAGGGTGAGGTGTGAAAGAAAGAAGTAATGGCATCTCTCCTTAGGAGGTTACTAAAAAAAATTGTTCTAAAATTGTTCGTCCCGTTAACCACCTGATGAACGTCAATCCTCAGAAGTCGCAACTTGTGCGAGTAATGGATTAACGAGGCCTTACCTTTTAACGTGCGATTACCCAGCACGGTGGCCCCGACGGGGATTCGAACCCCGGTCTTCCGCTTGAAAGGCGAATGTGCTAACCTCTACACTACCGTGACCACTGTCAAATGGAATTACAGAAGACTCTGCGCTGAAAAAGACGGTCCGCTGAAAAACCAAGTTCTGACATCAACCGCTGAAAGAGACTCGCCATCTTTCTCTGAAGGCGGGCAACTAGATGATACCAGAGCCTAATGGCGACTTGATCATACCAGAGTCCAATAGCGTTCCATCCTATTCCACACAGTGGTGTTTTGATCTGACATAGATCTATCCCATTAGGATAGTGGTCTATTAAACACTCCTGTCCTAACAATAACAACTTCGTATAGGAAAGGGTGATGACATAAATCATGAGTTCCACCCCTCTGTGAATGTTTCGAGCGAGGGGATTTGACCATAGCGGAAAGCATCTATCTAAAGCCTTTCGAGAATGTACTGGAGGTAACGATTCTGGAAGGAGTTACGAATGTCTTGTAGACTATTCAAGAGAGGATGGGGGTATAGAAAATTCTATAAACTGATTTACAAGAGCATTTAGTATTGATTAATTTATACTCGAGTATAGTTTATAATTGATAAGAGTGCCACTTAATCGTATGCCAAATAATTGCGTTACCCTCGGCAAACCTTACAGACGATTAAGACACAGAATCTACCATACACTTTCGACTTTATTTCAGACCCAATAATTGAAACGCTGCATAGGTTATTTCCTTTGTAACCTGTCTGCCCTCGACGATACAACTGTAGATTATCTACGGCATTGTATCTACAGCAAATATAATGCTGTAGAACATTTATTGTGATTTGGTGAGAAAAAAAACGCGTGCCAATAGCGCAGGTAGAAAGATATAATCCGGAAAAAGTGATTTAATATACTAACACACACCTCCTTATTGTTATCCGTGAAGATCTATGTCGGTGGTATGTTTTTCGGAATAATACGGAGGCCGAAGAGATCGTTTCGATATACACCTACCATTCTTTAAAGAAGTTGGGGTGGATTTCCTGAATTATATTCATAGAAGAAATGGACCATTGTATGCTATTTACTGACACGTTCTCAGTTTCATCAAGAATAATAATATTGACTTCAGAAAATAGTTAAAAAAATAACTGATAATGTCTAATGTCGGAACCTGTCCCCTAGAAGAATCAATATTCAAAACCCAAATTCTTGTTATATTTCTCCAGCAGAAAACAAATATAACGAAACCCTTTTGATATAAAATACTCGCCAAGCCTATTGATTTCACTTCGTCCATACGAGTAATTAATGTTGTTGGAATTTATTTGAACAAGAGAAATTCCAATCAAGTGAAAGCATGCAAGTTTCATTCTACATAAAATCAGTCACATTCCTTTCATATATCCATCAATACACAATTAAATATATTAAGTCTACTAACGAATTGATTGTGGAAAACGATGGCAATTCTCATGCGACAAGTGTCCGCCACACTTCTAATTAAATCATCTCCAATTCGAGATTAGAGTATTTGGAAATATCCTTTGAAAATCGCCATAAATCCGAAATGATGATTCTTAGGCTGGGTTTCGCCAAAATCAATAGCGCCTTAACGAAAAAGAGTTATTATTAATACTCTAGGAAGTCTCAGGGGTTCTGTTGTTGTTGAAATAAGGTACCAAGACGGGACCCCATCATGATAGCAGACCATTGCTGGGAATATAGTGTCCCACCATATCTCACTCACGAAAGTCAGTTTCTATATATAGTGTATTTCAATCTTTAAATTTAAATGAAACAGAGTGTGTGTGTGATATGATCGAAGTTTTTAATTCGTTTAAAAGACCAATTGATGCCAACGTGTGGAATGTAACATTGTTCAAATATCGACCACGGCTACTTTGGGTGAAGCCCATCCGAAACGTCTAATTTTCCACGACTCTGGCACACAAATCAGGCTGTCTAAAGTCTAACACTATCTTGAATCCTGATTGGTATAGTTTCCGTAAGTCTTGCTCTACTGCACAAGCAGTTGTCGACGGCTTTGAGAATAGTCAGCATAGCGCTGTTACGCTGTGTGACTTGAGTAAGGCATTCGACTGTGTTTCTCACCACACTACTTTATAAAATGAATGAATATGGGGTTAGAGATGTGGCTCTCTCATTTCTCACATCTTATTTACAAAATCGACCTAGGAGACAATAGAACTTTTAATTTGCAACCTATAGTAAACGGAGTTCCGCAAGGATCTGTGGTGGGCCCTCTCCTATTTGAAATAATTATTAATGACCTTTTCTTCAAAGTTCTGCCCCATAAATGTGTTGTTTATGCCGATGACACATATATTGTTTGTTCAGACAAAAATTGCAAAAATTTATTGAAAACTTGCTGAAAGCCAAGCTGAAAAATGGTTCGATGCGAATCTTCTCAAACTTAATATCACCGAGTGATATTTTTTCCAATAACACGCTTTCGAAAGGAAAAACAGCCCAATTACTTGATATAACTCTGGATGACTCCCTAAATTGGACATGTCATATTGAAGAGTTAAATACGAAATTATCCAAATATCTATTTTTGTTGAGGCAACTGAGAAAATTTGTTTCTCTTGACACTCTTCTCGCCTTTTCCCATTCGCATATTAGCTACGGGACCCTTCTTTGGGGTAAATTTACTTCTGCTGGAAAGATATTTGTAACGCAAAAAAGCTATAAGGATAATTTCTAATGAGGAATATCGGGACACATGTCGTCCATTATTGACTCATGCATCAATTTTCATTTTTCAGTTACTGCTGGAGGTACAGAAAATTAAGGACACTCTTTTAACTAACTCCCACTTCTCCCACTTTCATAACTATGGAACACGTGGTGCTGAACTGAAAACTTCACGAAGAAAATCAAAATGTCTGCTACTTATATAATTAGATTAAGCCCTAACCTAAAAAACAATACTGTCTTTCGGTGCCAAAACCAGCATTTCAATACATCAATTCCCAATTCAATTGTGCGTCAAGAAATAGGCGAATAGAAAGTGACAAATCTTTATTTACTCAAATATAATGAAATTTTCACCAATACAACAAAAACGCTCCTACGCACCTGATCGAAGGTGACCTTATCTCCAATCATATATCACAAACTCAAATAATGTCTTTTCCAATCAATTTCTACCGTACATAATTAATATTTTATGGTTGTACGGAATATAATCTTCAATTTCATTTTAATCATGAAATACTATATCTGTTTTTAATTCTGGTCGTCAATAAGATATTAAAATGATTGTCGTTACTGGAATTATCGAATGTCATTTGCATTATGAATCAATCGGAATGGAAATTCCTTGAATAAATGAAGTAATTAAATTATTCTTAGGTAGGTGGGCGAGTTCATTTGACACATCTATCGATGAAATGGTTGTAGACAAAAAGTACGACTATAAAATTGTTATGCGAATTGAAACGGAGTAAAAATAAAATTCTCATCGTAACTGATATCTTGGAGTTATGTTTCCCTTTTCGGTTAGGTAGAGGAAACCATGACAAAGACATGAGGATAAATTTCTTGCTTGGGTCATGTGAAACTTGGTTCGATTCCATCTCTGTCAAACGAGCTATCGTCCAACCCGTAGACTTCTGAGGGTTGTCGTTCGACAGAACGCAACAGCTAGTTGACGGAGAAACCCAATTTAGTCCTTTGAAAACAAGAAAAGGCAATTCTTTTTGAGTTCCTTTTTCGTGGTTCTAGTTTTTCACCAGGTCTCAGACTTGAAAGCCTCTGCTTTGTTTTATAGTTCCAAATCCATTCAGTACTGATAAGTTTTCAAGAGATTGATCAACTTTAGTATCACCCGAATGACCAAACACAGATACCAAACGGTAAATTCTGGAATGTGACAGCCCTAAAATATAACCCTGGGGTTCACCGGTGAGAGGACATCGCTAACATACAATATATTACTGACGATACATTTCAAAATTTTTGATGAGATTCATTATTCCAAAAATACATTTTATTCAAGATGACGGTCTGATGACGGTCTATTGAACAAAAACACGTGTCTGATTCTTATCGCAATTTCGAGTACTTCATTCGTGAATATATGTGCGATTTTTCCAGGAGTTCTCCATTGACGGTTTTTCAAATGTCGACGTCTTGCCATTATCTCAGATGGCATTATCGGAATGTTTTACTACCAAGTCCAAGAGACTCAAGGCGAAGAAAAGCACGCCAAGTTCGAACAAATGTCAAGGTTTTGCTCATTTCTTTCTGCGATTACCGTGGCGAAGTGCAAGGAGTCCTTGCCATATGATCGTACGGTTGATAAGGAATATCTTGTTATGCGCAGCCGTTAATGTCCGGTATTGTGGAAGAACAGTTTGTCTTTTGCAATAGGATAATCCACCTGCTCACTTGTTATTGACAGTTCGTAATTTTTTGGCTAAAAACAATACCGCATCATGCCTCAGCCACCGTATTCACCAGATTTGGTCTTCTGTGACTTTTTCCTGTTTCCAAGATTGAAGATACCCACGAAAGGACGGTTTTGCGACGATTGAGCAGATAAAAGACGAATAGCTGAAAGAGCTCAAGAACATATCAGAACTTCTTCGAGGATTGGAAAGAACTCCGGCATAAGTGTATTATATCTGAGGGGAACTACTCTGAAGGGGAAAAATAGAAATTGATTTATGAATGAAAATTTTCAAAAATTCACCTTACCTTTTTAACAGACCTCGTATTGAAACATATCAAACAATTTTCAATCTGTCGACAGACTATGTTTGTTTTCTCTGCGAAATATGCTTGAATAGTAAATTGAAATTGTCTGTGCTGATACTCAATGAAGCTATATGAAGAGCTACCTTCAAATTTTCAGTCGACTACTGAGGATTTGTCAAATTTACAGCTCTCGTCAATATTATGAACAATTAATTGCCTCATTAAGGTAGAGTTGAATGAGCTACGACGGCCTTTTAGGTTTTATTTACTTTTGGAAATAGAAAAAAGGCACAAGGAGCCATGTCTGGCGAATATGGGGGCCGGGGCATCGTTGCAGTATTGTTATTGGTAAAAAAATCACGAAGAAGCAACGAAGTGCACTCATAAAAAGCTCATCATACGGAAAGCTCTTGAAAACAGGTCTAACTTCAGCGGCTGTCACAGACAAAGTAAACAATGGATACAGCCGAAAATTTTATCATACTCCAGGGGCATATATACCAATAAAATGAAAACGAAAATTGACAATCGAAATCTCTGAGGCCGTGAAATCTAAAAATTTTCGTTACTATTTGAACATGTTTCTTACAATCTTGTTTTTAGTTTCTTATGAACTACAAGAGTTTTGTTTCACACCAAAAATAATGCGATTCATAATTCTCCTTGAAGTTAACACATTGTATAGTAATTTCGAACTAACACTTTTCGCTACAATTATAATATTCAAAACACTCATTACCATCCGAATATCACGTTCACAAATAATTCACCAAGCGATATTCGATGTGATTTGAATATTCGTATTAATTGGTTACCTATTTACATTAAGTTATGGAAGTTTTCTACCTGATAAAAGTTTATTAATATGCGCAATATCCTTCATGAACAATAATAGACTGCGTCAGGCGACGATAAAGCATAAGCATTAGCATTAATTTTAACTTTTATACTATAATAATTGGAAGGTAAGTCGAAATCTCACATAGTTCATTATAACGACTATTTTCACGAAAACTCGCTAACGACACCGAAATCAGTGTTATCATTTTTATATTCATATTCAACGGCTCCGTTCCGGCCAACCTAACATTTGATACCAAAAAAATCTGTTCAGCCGAGCGTTTCGATAAAATTTAACGCAATCAATGCAATCAACTAGGACAACGTAGTCGGAACCTTATGGGCGCTCATGTCAGTAACCGATTATGATTTGTAACAAAAAACGGAAATCTATTTATAGTTCTGAACCCACATCACATGAGTTGGACTGCTGAATGAGGATTGATAGAATAGCCTCCCACTTCTCCAGATCTTACACCCTTCCGAGGTGGACTGGTGAATGACGATTGATAGAATGGCCTCCAATTTCTCCAGATCTTACACCCCTCAGAGGTGGATTGGTGAATGAGGATTGATTGAATGGCCTCCCATTTCTCCAGATCTAACACCCCTCTAAGGTGGACTGGTGAATGAGGATTGATAGAATGGCCTCCAATTGCTTCAATTCTTACACCTCTCTGAGGTGCACTGGTGAATGAGATTTGACAGAATGGACTCCAATTTCTCCAGATCTTACACCCCTCAGAGGTGGACTGCTGAATGAGGATCGATAGAATGGCCTCCCATTTCTCCAGATCTAACACCCCTCTAAGGTGGACTGGTGAATGAGGATTGATAGAATGGCCTCCAATTGCTTCAATTCTTACACC
>WOGR01010080.1:0-11063 GCA_015342045.1 Leptinotarsa lineolata
ATATGTTGTTAACTTTGCATATTCACTTATTTTATTTTTCAATCTATATAAAAGATTAATTTTCGTGGCTATTTTCTTCTGAATATAACTACAGTGCGCATTAAGGTTCAATTCTTGATCTAATACCACTCCTAGATATTCGAAAGTTGTAATCCTCTTAATGATGACATTAGTAATATAAATATTTAATGACAGCTGTTCATCTTGCAGTTGTCTTAAACGATATTTGCTACATATTAACATGGATTTTGTTTTATCAACATTTAACTTGAGGCCGTTGTCACATAACCACTCATTTATATTTGACAGTTCCTCATTCAAACATTCTGAGATTTCATTAGATGTCCCAGAACAATATCATAGTGTCGTCGGCAAACAGTTTTATCTTACACCTTTTAACATGCATCGCAATATCATTTATGTACAGCAAGAATAGGAGTGGACCCAATCCCGAAATTACATTTGAAGTACTGGTACTGACTTTAAAAGTGAAAATTTAACTTTTTAAACTTGAACTTTTGACAATAATATCTAAATTTCGAATTCAAGATTTGACTCTATCTATAACTTAGTGTGAAATATATGGTGGATTTTTGAAATACAATCGTTTGCATTGCTTTGTGTGACATTTTAAAATTCACGTTTTTTATTTATGTAAGAAATTAAAATGACAAAAAGAAATGAAAAACAAAAATTCATAGGGTGTGAAATTTACAATAACCAAATAGAATAATTTCATTCATTTTGAAAAAAAATCTGGAAAATTTCTACCCTGTGAATTGGACCTCAAACTTAACCACAAATTATAAAAATCACCAGAACTGTTATACTCTGTTTGACGCGCGTTTCACCAACCAAGTTGGCGTCTTCTGGAGGTAAAGTAAACCAGGAATCGATCGAGAAGTTCTGGTGATAATGAAAAGTGCTTGTTTTCGATTTATGAAAATTAATTTGTCGGAAAAACCAATCAATCAATTTATTCATTGTAGATGAAACATTAAAATATTGTTATTTTTAATTTGTTCGAAAAACACATCCCAACAGATGCACTTGAATTAAAAAATAAAAGATATTGAATAGACAATAACAAATTTGTAACATTTTTAGTTCAATGACAATCAAAATCATAATCTCGAATACTTTATGATGTCTGTGGACACAATCACATACAAATTGAGCGTGAATGTTTTAAAAATGGCTAAATTTCTATGGCCTTCAGAAGTTTAATCATAATGACTTGAGGAGCCATGGAGATATTACGAAATTGAGACATGGCGCATGCTGATGGATATTAATAGTTTTTATTACATGATTAATTATACCATCTGATTTTGACAACAAATTGGCAGTGTCTATTCAACTGCTGCCGTCCTCTTAACAATACATTGTGATTATGTACACTTGATTAGCATGTCAACAGTTAATAGGGAATGAATATCCAAATTTATGAATTTTATTTAAAACAAAAGTTATAAGTAACCATAAAATATTCTAAAACGCTCATGTGGAGAGGAAGTGTAGTTTTTGATTAGGTTATCTGCGAATGATCTTGAACTTTATAATCACAGATATGACAAAATATGAAAAATTTTTATAACTGATAAAGGCCATAATTAGGAATTTCTATACAATTATTGCTTGTTAATTGAATGTTTTCTGCTATTGACATTTTTTGCTTCGTTTCACAAAATGGCGGCGGGCTTGAATGTCCATTTGTTACTTTTTTTTTCATAATCCCTAGTCAAAATGAAGGCAAATATACTATAATATATATTAATAACGCAACTTATTTCGTTTTAGATTATTTTCAAATACTTTCACTAGGAAACTGATAATCCGCGTTGTTTGTAATTTGATAACTCTCGTTAAACAAAGAGACTAGGTATTTATTTATACTGACTAACAGAACAAAGACGTCAAATGAACATTTTCAACAAAAGGATTTTCCACCATTCAAATTTCCCGCTCGTGGAAAAAAACATTTCAAATTCACGAACCGGTACCGGTTCATCATTCATTACTTCACTGAATTCTTTGTTTTGATTTAGGGTTTGGTGCTAAAGAGCTAATGAATAGTATTTAATAGTCGAAACATTTTTTATCAATTCACTTGTAACAAAGCGCGAAACTAATCGTGGTTACAAGTGAAAAGAAAAAGGTTTGAAAAGCTACAAGGATAACAAAATATAATATTTTAAACAAAGGTAGGTATGTATACTTTTGTTTAAAATACAGAGAAAAATTTTCAACAGTCGTGAATGCTAACTAAATTAGATTTTCATTT
Organism: Leptinotarsa lineolata; assembly: GCA_015342045.1. Taxonomy (NCBI): domain Eukaryota; kingdom Metazoa; phylum Arthropoda; class Insecta; order Coleoptera; family Chrysomelidae; genus Leptinotarsa; species Leptinotarsa lineolata. The sequence goes on from WOGR01010080.1 coordinate 2,285, forward strand.
CTAGAAAGGAAAACAGTTAATTTTTCTATGCAATATAACATATTTGAATTTAATACACAACATTTCAATGGATCAAATTACCTTGGGGTCCTTCTCATAATAATATTGCTGGGTTCTTATCCATCTTGAAACGAGGTGATCCTTTACCGTGTGAGCTAGAGCAAAATAATAATCTCTGAAAGTTGCAACATTTCTATCTTTGACCAAAGTGTAATGAAGGTGCCTGTTGAAAGTCTTTTTTATTTCGTTAACATCGTCGATTTCAGCTATTCCTCTGACACTTATTTGTTTTCTTCTCTCGTTATCCGATTTTGGGGTGGCCATGATCACTGAATACTATCCTTCAAATTTGAAAAATAGGAACTTTCACTAGCCTACTGGCTATCACCGGCTCACAACTATTATTTTGGATTAGAGGTCACCTTGTAAATTGACAATAAATTAGAAATGTGAATCGCTGCAACCATCTACGCAGAAGCAACAATATATTTTGCCAGTTAGTGCGGGGGTAAAGTTTTGAATTATATAAAGGCACAGAACACTGAAACATAAACACAGAATACATGACCTGCTTTTTGGCACTAGTACAATGACATGTTCACTATTTGTGAACAAAAACTGTTGAGTTCCATTCCAGTAGTCAGTATTGACAAAGGATCTTATTTTGAAATTATGTGAACTATCACATCGGGAGATATATCGGATGTCCCTCTCTGATTTGAAAAAAAAATGAATAAAACAAAAAACCACAAGGAAATGAATCCGCGCGTGGCATGAAATCTTGTCTAAACATTAAACCGAGAGAGATATAAAATTTTTCTCTCGATGTGAGTTCACCTGATTTGAAAATAAGGGTCCTGAAGTGAGTGTTTTTATAATTAAAGAGACTTTTCTTGAAGTTTTATTTCTTTGTGATTGAGCAAATATGTGGCCTGGAAAGTGATAAGACCATTGTAGAAAATATATTGAATTAATTTGAGAGTATGATGGGTAGAATTGGAATCTCTGGCGTGGAACGATTTTGAAAGAAACAATTTTTTTACACCATAAAAAACAACGTCTCTCGACGCGCGTTTCACTAACCAAGTTAGCATCATCAGGAAATAAAGTAATCCTCATCATTTCCTGACTTAACAATTGATACGATGGATTTATTTATTGATCCATTCGAAACGTTATCGCCTTTTTTTTCTGTAGAAGCAATCCTTCAGAAATTTTCTGTTGAATTTAAGAACTCATCTTTAGCTTCCACACCATTTGAAACAAAAGTTTTATTCTGTGTTCCATATATACATACAAATTGTGACCTTCATCTGTGACAAAGAGTATTTATATGTTTGTGATCTCTAGGCTCGAACAAAAGATAATACCAGAGTTTGGGTTCGAAATAAAATTGCAATGTTCGAAATTTATGCTTTTGTTATTGTCATATAACTCGTTCCAAAATGGAGGTCGTAAAAGGTTACTGTTATATTGAGTTTTTGTTAGATATAGAGTTCAATAATGTTGAAAAAGAAATGATGAACCTTTGATGAATTTTCCACTAGAGTTTATATCTCAGTGAATCACATTTATTTTTCATGAGAGCATAACAAGCATATTCGATAGTATTCTCTTTGAGTTAGTAGAGATTTTTGGTTATTTTTCGACACAATAATGACAAAAACGAAGAAAATAGGGTCAAAATCATAGAATGGAGAAATGATGAAAAATTAATCAAGTGCCGGCAACATGTTTCGTAAACAAAAATCAACTTATTACCTGCTATAATTTCCAAATATTACTACATTTCATTTTCCCAGTAAAAATACTGTAGGGTACCTCTCCTTTCATATTGGGATTCTCAAAGAAAACTATGTCGCCAAGCTTTTATATTGAACCTACTTCAACTAATTAGTTTAATGATTTTTTCATAAAATATACATTCGAGTCTTATAACTCTAGCAGAATTATGACACAACAATATGCAATTACTACATAATACAATAAAATATAAACAAGATATTGAAAATGTATATTGTAAATGGTAACAATAAAATGAACATCACAATAAAGACGGCAGGCAATTTTATAGCAACAAGCTGGTGCCGACCTCATAATTAAAGAATGGTCACTGAATATCTTCTCTTTCTCTCTATCTATTATCGCCTTTTGCTTCCATTCTTGTCTATTCTGGAGAAATACAAAGATCTTGCTTTATGCTATACTGCACCCCTTTTTTAATCTTTCCAAAATGTACTCAATTTGTAGGCACGTCTCCCAACGGCGGATGTATACAGTACATATAAAAATATCTTCTTCATAAAAGGTTTTTGTTGCAATCCTACTCTCACGTGGACATTATTCGGTCCACCCCGGCCTCTAACACTTTAACAATTCTCATTAACACTAATTTTAATATTATATTGATGTTGGCGCATTATAAAACGCCGGACATTCACAACACGAAATGAATTCAATCTCCAACAATGGCGTAAGTGTTACTTTTTTGTGAACGGTCGTTATCGGCACGTCCGTCCTCCACCATATCAGAAACGAAAGTATACACTGAATAATCTTCACTATGGAGAGTTACCCAATAGATGGAATAGTAATAGGTACAAAATATAAGTCCGATTCGTTGCAGGGCTACTTTGCTACGAAAATTTTCATTGTAAAAGTCAGGGAGAGTCATTTGAAGATCTGCTATTCTCTTCTCGGAGTACGTTTCAAACCGAGAAATTTGTGAATGGAATGTTGTGTCCACTAACGCAACTTTAGTATCGACACTCTATATTCACAAAGACATCACTCAATTACAATTGTCAAACGTCAAGTCGCTATGGAATGAGCCAAAAAAGAACAATTTAACTTTTTTTTCGAGGGCGTTACTGCGATAGTGAGAGAAATGTCTTCAAATTCCTTCTCCTTCGGAAAATTCAAATATAAACATATCCTACAATTTGAACTCGATTTTACATTGACTTCGAATAACTCCAAACGTTAGCACCACTCGCGTTTATTTTATAACCATTCAGAAAAATCAGACTACATCCATGAATAATTATCAATAACAAAATAAACTCCAATAATGATAAATTATTAATCATAATAGAAAAATAACTTCCAATTTATACTTCCTTGCCAACGACAATAATAAAAACAATACTTGAAAAGCATCGGATACTAAAATTTTGACAACTAAAAGATCCTTAGTAACAATCTATTTGTCCAACAGATATCGCCAAGGCCAAGGATAAATAAGGACCTTGGAGTTTTTTATTTGGAGCAGATTACACAGTTTTATTGGGAGGAATGTATTTATTGAAACCAAAATATTTCAAAACCGAAACATGCATATTCTCTCTATCACTCTGAGATTGGTAATTCAGTTGATAGGTTTAAATATTTTTTTATAAACCCCCATCAATTTTAAAATTTCGAGTACGGTGAAGAATGCCAGCAGTGAGTTCTTTTCTGGCCGTATTAATTCAAAAAACGTTCGGTCTGCAAATACGAAATTGGATGTATTAGAAACAATCATGTGAATACATAAGAAAATGAGTATATTAACGTGATTCTTGTTCAATTATAATATACTGACATCCTGTATAATCTTCATTCTTTTGAAGCAGGGTTGCCAGGCTTGCTAATATTTCAATAAATATATTGATTTAAATTGGCTACTGAATGTTAATAGATAGCAGTAGTTGGTTTGCTTAAGAAAAATAAGTAATGACATAATGAAACCAAATGAAAAACCACTATTGGATAAAGACAAGAGCACTTAGAAGGAGTACTCGACCCATAAGTTTGATATTCTACAATAAGAGTGAAAAATCGACGCAAAATATTCTGAAAACCCTTTTGATACAAAATAAATTAATAACTTTTTGAAAATTGTTTGTCACGTTCTACATGCCATTACTTCATTCAAATGTATTTTTAAAGGAGGGACCAATACCGAAGAAGTAACCTGGCAACTTCGGAATGACGTTTATTTAACGCCTTGAATTAAAATGGCCAAGAGAGGAAGAGAGCATGTTTAAGTGAGTGAGAGTTTTGTTTTGTGGTGTTATTTTATATTTAATTAGCAATCAGATATTCAATGTCAATATTTTCCAAGTGTGACTTTTACTTCAATACTGTGGTTGCAGTTTTCAACATAAACAAATGTTCATTAGCTTGAATGGTGTTTATTCAAAAGTTGTAAAATAGTGAAATCAACATTAAGAAGTGAAATCTAGTATGGGATAGTTCGTGAACCACTTGTTTGACCCACATAACATTAAAAACCATATATCGTTCGTCGTGAAGCTGTTGCGACCAGGCTTCGACTAGAGTAAATTGATTTGTTATTGAAATTTTTTAAGCGAAATGGTGTCTTGAACTACGTTGAAGATCAGTGCACTTAGTGAAACATGTCAAATAAAAAATTGACCACAAACAAAACTACTGCAGATCCTGGTGCCCTTCCACCAAGATACCAACCACCGCCTCAGCCTAATAGCCAGGGTATCCTCAAAAACGCCCCTAGTGACCCGAAACGGCCTCCTAAAAATGTGGACGGCGTGAAGGTTCTCCATCCGAACGACCAGCCAAAATTCTACCCGCACCCTCCAGGCAAGCCTTATCTCCATTATCCTCAGTATACCGGACCAACTAAGAATATAGAAGAGAGCAGAACAACCCAGTTGCAGATACATCAAGAAAGCTCGAGACCACGACTATTGGAGGAGCCGGGAATACCCCAAGTGCATGTTGACTTGAGAGCTCCCCAGCAACGCCAGCCCATCAGGTATTATGACATATCTAATTAATAATTCTTGTAAAGGAATTAAATTTCAACTCAGAAAGGTTCCTTCATTTTCGGACATTGTTTTCTCTCCGACAGAATAGACATATCAAAATCTGCAGATAGAAATAAAGTACATGTTCATTTATTTCCGCAAATAGGGTTCTGTGATCATCGAATAACAAATCAAGCATAACCTAAAAAATGTTTCCGTAACAAATAATCAAGCAATTGTATGCTAATTTAATGTAATCTCTGATAGAACTAGTGTAATGTGAGAACTTGTGTTAGTATCAAATGAAAGTACCATTCACTCTTGATGAATAATTAAGTAACTTTTAAGAGAAGTGTTGTTTTTGATATCCAAGGCAAAGCCAAGTGAAATTTATGAAATTTGACAATAAATTCGCATTCTTTCATATCATATTACCCAATTTATATGCTATGAAAGCTTCTAGTGAAATTCACCTATTTTATATAAAAAACTCATAATTTTTTTTAGAATTACTTGAGTATGTCAAAATCAAGTTACATATTACAATTATCCCGTTTAGCACTTGGAAGTCCTTGGATTTGTTTTAAATTTCTATAAATAAATGATCTTCCTGTTAAGGACAACGAGCAAATGTTGATATCAGCAAACTTTGGTGGAAACTTGAATTTTTGTATTGGTCTAGCTCTAGTGATAAACCTGTAGTTGATTTTCTTGAATCATTTGATATTCTCACGCTTAAATTTGAAAATGTTTTGTGTGACTGTGATTTCAACATCGACTTAGTTAATTGAACAAGTTATAGTTATAAAAAAATGCATGTAATTCTAGAAACATTCAGTTATTGGATATTTTTTGCTGCACGGAAAATTTGCAGGTAGATAGGTCATTTATTATTATCTTCTACACTCGATTCATATCAACCTGGTTTTTCATTTCTCGCAACACAGCTTCCTCATTCAAAGCTGTATTCAATTGTTGTTGTTCGTTCCGTTAACCAGCTGACGAACGTCAACCCTCAGAAGTCGAAACTTGTGCGAGCAATGGATTAACGAGGCCTTACCTTTTAACGTGCGATTACCCAGCACCCATCCTCGTCGCCGAACTTGTAATGTAATGTAAATAAAAAAGTTTCTTCATTCCTGACATTGTTTTCACAATAGTTTTTTTCTACGAGCCCTTATAAATAAATATACAAAGTACATTTTATACATGACTACATAATAGGTACGACGACGAATTCCTCAGACCTGAAATGCTCAAATTCGTGAGGAAACCCGAAGACCCTCGATTCATAGATCAAAACAGGCAACTGCAAGGCATCTTGCTGGAACTGAGGTCCCTGAAGGAAGCTAACCAACATCTAGCTGACGATAACCAAGAGCTTCGAGACTTGTGCTGTTTTCTCGACGATGACCGACAGAAAGGGAGAAAACTGGCCAGGGAATGGCAGCGTTTCGGCAGATACACGGCCAGCGTCATGCGGCAAGAGGTTTCTGCCTATCAAACCAAACTTCGAGAATTGGACAACAAACAGCAAGAGCTGATAAAAGACAATTTGGAGTTGAAGGAGTTGTGTCTGTATCTTGATGAAGAACGAGCTAGCAGTTCGATGTGCCCTAGTTGCGGGAGTGCTCCTTCTGGTAATTTGAGAGATGATGGGGATGGATCTAGTTCTAGCACAAATGCTGACGAACCTGCTGTCCCTCAAGAGTTCAATTCTGGAGGAAATACTCAACGAAGGTCGGAGAGTAGAGAAAGGCTGCTTCATGAAAATTTGGCTCGGCAAAGAAGTACATTCAACGGTGAGTTGGCACATGAATATTTCATATATTCTGAATTTTTCAATACATTTTCATTCAACATAATGAACCATATGAATAAAACAGAAGTAAATACTTTTGCTCAAATTAATTAATATAGACTTATTCAGTGTCAACTAATGGAAACCTACAAACCAATGCTATGGAGATAGTGCTTCATTCAATTAATGACTCCTTACAGTGTATCCTTCCATTCTTTTGTGAAACTTCAGTGGTCATACCACTGAAAATGTTTAAATTGATAACCAAACATCGCAGAAACTACGCTGTCCAATTAGCGATCCACAGGGATCTATTTTGGGACCCCTTTTGTATATACGTAAACGATTTTGAAGGTAAAAACTGCATCATGTACGCTGATGATACTTTCCTTTTAGTGACAGCCAACACTATCAAGTCAACGTTAGATAAAATCTGTCTAGATTTCAGCAATGTAAGTGCCTGGTTTCAAAATAATCATAAACGAGTCAAAATCCGTTTTCATTAGTTTCTACCTGTCTCGAAAAAACTGGACCATAGCTCATAAATTTAAACTGGGAACAAGTCCCTGAAACAAGTACAATCAACAAAACTTCTAGGAATAAACTTATCTGAAAACTGTAGTTAGAACATACAAATTGATGGAATATGTAAAAAAATTGGTGTACATTTTTTATATCAGTAACATAGAGTTGAGAAGTTTCTCCTCATCTATTATTATCATGTCCAAATACAATCCGTCATTTTGTATGATATACTAGCCTAGGATTGCTCACATGAATATCAGAGAATCTTTGTACTTCAAAAAAGCGCGATTCGTTACATTGTCGAAGTTAACAGAAGAACTGGTATTTTAAATGTCTCAATCTAGACCTACTAACTTCTGAAATATGTTTAAACAAACAAATTCCTCAACGTCACTGAATCAGGGAGATTATAAAATATTTGAATATTATGAGAATATTGAAAAACTCGTCTTAGTGGATTTTAAAAGAATTGTATAACAGGTATAGTTCAAGAAACAATATAATGCAATCTACCTTCCAACAGCTCCCCTTTAATAATATAGTTAGGGAGCAAACTAATTTGGTTATTCAATAATCATTTCTGATTATATAAGAATAAAAATATATATAATAAATATTTCGTTTATATAGGTGAGTGGGAAAGTAGGGATTCGAATAAAATGGTAATAAATAATTGAAAATATTTCTTACTCATATATTCACTTCACTAACTTTCTTCGAAAGCTTCTGATATCTCTTCCATATTCTCTGATTCACCATCAGTGTCGTCATTTAAATCAATAATGAATTTATTTCCACCATTAACATGGAAATGTTCAATTTCCTTATAGTCTTTTTCAATTAGAATTACTCTTTTAATCCTTTTCTGGCAGTCTTTTTGGGTAATATTAGATACTTCTTCTTTAATTAGCTCTATTAACTTCTTATCAAATTTTGGAAAATTATTTTTACGCCTGATACTTTGTTTCAATTTTCCCCAAACCAACTCGATGGGATTGAAAATACAAAAATAGGAAGGAAGTCTCAGTATGGTGTGTCCATACAAATTGTTAACCATTGAAAATCTTTGTATTTCATCTTTCCTCGAATTTTTATTCAGTACTTTGATGAGCTGTCGCGAATGATAGGAAGCGTTGTCAAGAACTATTACACTATTCGCATCTAAATTTGGGATCAATGTATTTTCAAATCATTTCCCGAAAATATTAGCTTCCATGTACTAATGATAGTTAACATTGCAGTCCTTAAGTTTTTTTCCACATAATTTCAAAGAATTCGGAACCCATTTTTTACTTCCTCCGCAATGCACAATTAGTCGCGATCCTTTGCAGCCAGGTTCGGCGTACACATTCTCGAACCATCAGTCCACCCTTTTGTAACTGTGTCGTGAGTGTCATACCATATTTCGTCCAAATGGAAAATTTGCCGTCGTTCTTGTCTATATTTAGTTATTTGTTCTAAGTATCTGTTACGCAATTCCACTATTTATCTGCTTTCCACAACTGCTTGACTTTTGTTTATTTTAAATCTAAATCCTAGTTTCTTTATCCAATTCTGAAGAGTTTTGTCTCAGCAGCGCACGTTATGGCCGGAAGTATTCAATTTCTTCCTTATGCTTTCAATTGTAGGAATCTCATTGCTTTTACAACAGTCGTATTTTGTATTTTATTATTTTCAATGATTT
>WOGR01010081.1:0-11063 GCA_015342045.1 Leptinotarsa lineolata
TGTCTTTGTGAACGTGAGAAAGTCACTGGCTTGCGATATCTAAATGTTTATAGATATTTCGCAACACGATGACACACAAAGAAATTGCTGTATATTGGGCAATAACCATTAATTTTAATGAGTTGCTCGTGTCGTTTATGGTTCAAAACTGGACACTTGTGTGACCTCATTTACATAGCCTTCCACGTGTCAAACTATTACAACATCAGCTATGTTGAAATTTCCCTCTCTTCTCACTGAGTCACGTTTCAGTTTTCGAGATTTGAAAATTTATCCTTCTTTCTTGCCGAGCTCCGTGGTACGAATATCTAGGGTTAGGTGAGTGCATTTTTGATTGAATATTAACTTTGATTTTGGAAACTCATATATTTATTTATTGACATATATCTTTATCGCGGTTGAATTCAAACAATAATATATCTTGAGCTCAAATAGTTCATGGATCATTTCAAAATTATTTATGGGGTTGGTACAACCATTACTTTCGGCAGTGGACTTCTAGCAGTGATATCTCTCTTAATATTATTCCTACATAAATAAAAATAAAATAAAATATTCGGGAAAAAATAAGCTAAGTTTCATTACTCTTGATATTTTGTTGTATCTATTTTAGTTTTTGATCAATTTTAAAAATAAAATATTTTTTCAGTGAAAGAACGAGAATTATTAGCAATACTTTTTGCAAATCGCAGTGCAGTTTTTATGTATACAAAAGAGTATGAAAAAGTTCTGACAGATATTGCTTATATAGAGGAGCTTGGATGTTATCCAGTGGATTGCGAATATAAATTAGCACAGCGAAAAGAAAAATGCTTGAGAGCACTTATGGAGTGCCAAATAACAGATGAAGAATATGCCAAACTAGAAAAAATATTAATGAATAATTGCGGACTTAGAGAGGCTACACGTAAAAGTACCATTGAGAAATTAAGATTGGATATTGAAGAATTCAAGAGTATTAAAAAACAAAGTGGCAGAAAGATCACAAAGTCCATATTTGATGATGTGACGATCCTCAACAAAGGAAAAAAATACATTTCTGCACATCGTGCCGTCGATGTTGTCTATAACGAAAAGAATGGACGACATGCTGTTGCTGTGCAAGATATTCCTATAGGCACACTTATTTTAAAAGAAGAAGCTCATGCGGCAATACTATCTCCGAAGACGTCTTTAATAAACTGTCAGCATTGTTTAGCGTCTGTTGACCAACCAATACCTTGTCCAAAATGTGCTAATGTTATATTCTGCAGTGTAGCTTGCCAGAAATATGCTTTAGAATCGTATCATAGAATAGAGTGCTCAGTTTACAAAAATCTTTGTGAGTTGAGTTTGAATGCTCTCCTTGTTTTAAGGATTTTTACTCAAAAGGGATTCTCATTTTTTAATGACCAGAAAAATAAATTAGATCGTATGGCCAATGAACATTATGTGGGTTTACCCAGGAAAAATGTTTATCGTTATGACGATTATGATAATATCATGTTTTTAATTCGACATAGTGATGAGTTTTATGTGGATGACTATCGTTCAGCGGCATATATATTATATGCTCTGAAAGTTTCTAATTATTTTCCTTTGGAGAACAATGATTTAAATATTTTGGAGAACCTGGAATTATTTTTTGGTAAATTGATTTTAAGAAATTACAAGATGGCCAAATATAATACGCATTGTATTAGCGAAATGAGACTTTTACTCGAAATAGAAAAGATACATGAAGCAGTGCAAATAGGGGTTGGATTGTTTCCAACTTCGGCTTTCTTCAATCATTCATGTGATTCCAGCATAATCAGGTAACTAAAAACTCATCTATCTCTTTTTATTCCTCATTTTATCAATACACAATTCAATATTTTCTCGCTCTTTCACCTTTCCTAGTAAACATATGAACATTCATTTCAATATATCTTTGATTTCCAAAATTCAAATGATATTTATTTTTCTTGTTGAAAAATTACGAAGATGAAAATTAACTGAAGAAGGGCCTAATAAACCCATTTTAATGAACTATAGTAGCATTCAGCAAGAGGACTAAGATAGAGGGACTAGAACCTCTACAACTAAAAAGTGAAGGGATACAACTGTCGACGATAGAGTATTATTGGATCCCAGATTCACCTGAAGCTAACAATTAGACAGAATAAAAAGAAAGCAGAATGTGGTACAATGAAACAAGCTAGTGCTAGTAACAAACTAATCAGGGTGAAAAAATTCGGTGCCAACACCATCTTTGAAGATTCCCTTGAATCTAGAGTGGATCAGTTGAGAATAAAAAATGTATTGTACTTGAGGCTTTTTTAATTTTTTTTATTTGCAACTCTTCCTTTTCAGCTCTTCTCTCCTTCCGCTTTTGTTTGTTTTTTTCTTGTTTTTGGTGTCGTCCAGAATAGTGTTTTTAAATGGTGATGGTACATCGAGTGGTACATTGTATTCCATATTTGAAGATACATTGGAAGATATGTTTTCATGATCATTCAATTTTGGACTCTCTTTCACAGATTCGAATTCCCTGTTGCTTGTTATTCCATTATCGATTACCATTAGCTGTGGTGCTTTATCATCTAGAACGTCCATGTGTTTATCAGAGTCCTTATTTTGATCGAGAGACTCATGTGTTATTTCTACAATATTTGTACTAGTCAAAGATTCATCTCTTTCCTTCATAGTTACACTGTTAAGGGGTTCATTACATTCATCAGTATTTTCCACGATACTAAGGGGTAATTCATTGCTATCTGTATTATTTGGTAAATTATCAGTCTCATTATTATTTACATGGTGTAAAGGAATGTCAATAATTATGATATTATCACTGTCTATCTCGTTAAGCATCTGAATGTCGTTATCATTCGTTTCTGGCACATTTATAACTATAGGCAATTGCAAATTTTCACCGTCTAGTAGTTCTGTAATTTCTAGTTCATCACCTGTAACGTTTTCATCTAACTGCATATCTGATTCATTGAAGGTATAATCTTCATATACTATCAAGTTAGGGTTGTCATCATAAAACGGTTCTACGTCTTGAGACTCTGACAATGGAGGATCAACATAAATGTTTGTTGATGATTGTTTGTTATTTAGAGAATGCCACAAATAGTACAGGCTTGTATCTTCAATCGCGCCTTCTCAGGTTTCGCCGGAAGCTTTGAACAGATCTAATTTTTCTGTAATTTTTTTTTCAATAAATCTAAAAACATTATTTGGTCAGGTTCTCCTTCAATTATACCGTAACTTTTGGGTGTACTTTTGAAATATTTATCAAAATTAATATTGTCAGGAATAAATGGTACTAGACCACATGTCGAACCAACGGCGGATTTTATTTTCAGTTATGGTGGCCCGTGCATTGGTTAGATTTTGGGAAAGTTCTGAATGCCTCTTCATGAAAGCTTCGTACCAGTAACGACCTGGCCTTCCGTTAGTGAAATTATTTGGTCTATTTAGCTGCTTCAATAGTAATTGTACACTTTCTATAAGCTGCAGTTTGGTTGCAGGAAATCCACAACTGGCAATAGGAAAGATCCATTTCACCAATAACTGTTCTACATCACTGGTTAGGGTTGTATCGGGGCCAACTTTCCTTTGAATTGGCACTTTTCCTCGCGCTTTTCCTGTTATGGTTGTTCTTGGAACTTTGAAAACTCTACTGGCCTGAGCCATAGGCATTCCATTTTTAACAGCATTGACAGCTTGTTCCATGTCGTCAATCGAATATTGGAATCTTTCAGCATTGTTCATCTTATATTTCTACTGAAAAAAAAATACCAGTTATTGACATACTTGGTACCAAACATCGACACCCAAAATACATCACCTCTATCTTTTTACTTTAGCGAAAAATTAGGTGTCGATAACTGGTACAGTGTTAATTTAAAATAATTTCCTTTACATTCTTTAGACAGAATAAGACTAATTTCTATCTACATTCAAATATTCCTGGGGAAAGAGAAAGCTTCATTGTACCATTTATCGACACCTGTGGCGATATATGGTACAAAGTATAAAAATGGATGTACCAGTTATCGACAGTGCAGAATAATAAATTTATACAGATTTTATGACAAATTATGGTCAAAAAACACACATTTCAGACTTCATATATGTATATTCTACTATCACCATTAAATAACAAAATATTTTGAAACTAAAACTACCATAATCAACTTACTTGTTTCTTAGCACTTCTGAGAAGAATCTGCATCAGTTCACATGTGGCAACAGAATGACGAAATTGAAATATTTACAGAACTAACATTTTTTGCATTACCAGCCGAAACGTTTTAGATGAACTAGGAAACACCTATTTGTTACTTATTATCATATGACAATAGATGTAGCAAGCATCAGATTCTTATTATTTTGATTTTTAGTTCATAAATGTCGATGATTGGGACGGTGTCGATAATTGGGACTTTTAACTTATATATTTAGTTCTCAAATACTGCATTACTTTCAGACTTGTATAAATTTATCAATGATTTGCTGAATTTAAATTGTACCCCTACTGACTTATCAAATTAATTCATCCATTCAATATATCAAGAACATTTCTCATATTTTCCTTAGTGTTATTTGAACACCAAACAAATTAGCTATACCCATGAAATTGCTATTGACAAAGCAATACATTGTCATGCAGCATAATAATAATATAAATGACAGTATTCATTGGAGACGTTTTTGATATGAGATTTATAAGCTTCTCATGATATTAAAAAAAATTTTTTGTTGCATGACAGGACCAACAATGGGCGGGAAGTTCTAATGAGAACCATAAAACCAATTCGTGCAGGTGATATTATTTATGACGACTATGGACAGTATACTCCGTTCATAAATCTGCAAGAAAGACAGAAAAGCTTGAAAGTAAATTACCTCTTCAACTGTTGCTGTATTCCTTGCAAAGAAAAATGGCCTTGCTTCACAGATCTGGAATGTATATACAAGTTTATGTGCCAAAAGAAAAATCATAGGAACATTGTTTCTGTAACAAAAAATCAGGATTGGGAATTATGTAGTTCGTGCGAAAGAAAATGTTCTAATGTGATATCGGTGAGAATGGAAACACTAATTACTTTTATTCTTCCTTATATGTTTACAGATGTGAGGTTGTTACAGAAAATATACTATTTTTTATTCTGATGCATACTCAAGTTTCTGATACCTCACTAGACTATTGAAGACTTTCGCTCTCTTGAATAGTATAATAAATTTGATTAACATTCATTAACTTTCTAATATGGTGTGCAGGTTTACTCTCCTCAATATTCTTCCGATTTTGGGTGGCAGCTTTGAAAGGCAATGTTAGTTTTTTTGGTGGTGAGTCATGTGTCACTTACCACCCAAAAACACTAACATTGCCTTTCAGAACTGGTTGTTTGAATCTATTTCTTTTTTGGTTGTTAATAACAAAAGGAGCGCACGATTTTATGAAATGAGGTCTACAAATAACCATACATATCAACTATCAACTATAGGCTATCAAAATTATGTCCAGAAGAATATGATAAACCTCCAGCAGAGGACTTATATGAGCTACTACATGGAACAAGGCTGCTGGAATTGGTATCACGAAAAGATGGGAGGGAAAACTCATGAGGCTGCAGAATTTTCTAGAGATTTGGTCGAAATGGACAAGGAAGTCAATGGCTCCCACCTTCCTTCAGTTGTATTCATGATATCATTGGTCGAACAAATAGCCAAAAATATTCAGATTTGCAATACATTAGAAAAGTAATGACTAATAGCGGATATGAGAAATTTTCTTTAAACTTAATGCACATGTTTCTGAAGAAAGGTTGGTTGTGTAACAGGATCAATTTTTTCTTAAAGAAACAATTGTTTTCTTTCCAATGTTTCGAATTTAATTAAATTCTTCTTCGGGGCTCTGTAACAATGTAGTTTCATAAACATACCTCCCACAAAACTTTCAATTTTATAAGAAATAATGGGTTGTTAATTAAATTACTCACCGCGAAGTAGTTTCTCCGTGTTGATATAACTATTTTAAAAAGCATTAGACGTTTTAGATATATATAAAAAAAATAAAAACATTGCAACAAATTCGAGACAACACCAACACAAAGGGACATGAAACAATCATATGGCTTTATCTGTGATTCTGATAAGGTGATATCTGTTTTTTGATCACTGACAGAAAGAAAAAGAGTGAAAAAAGGGATAAACTATTTAGGTATTCTACTTATCAAATTGAAATATGCAGTATTAAGGCCATCAACATCTCTTCTGGTGTTGACACTATCGCATTTGAGGATATATATCATTTCGCTAAAGAGTATTTCGGATAAATATGGTTGAACATCTAGAATAGCTGGATGATCAAAATCAAAAATGTGTCCATATTCCTTTTCATGTTCAACCAGGGCTGTGGGGTTTTTTATATTTAGTTTCTTAGAATCTCTCATGTGTTCTCAAACTCGTGTTTTAAGATACCATCCAGTTTGACCAACATAGCATTTGTGACAGTTTCCACAGATCAATTTGTACACTACATTAGGTTGCATGTCTTGTAGTGTTTTTGTTTTTCGTTTCGAAAAATAATGGTTTCCAACTGTGTTTTCATTTGAAATTGAAAGTTTTGTGGGAGGTATGTTTATGAAACTACATTTTTACACAGCCCTGAAGAATATTTTAATCAAATTCGAAACGTTGGCAAGAAAACAATTATTTCTTGAAAAAAAATTGATCCTGTTGCCCAACCAACCTTTCTTCAGAAACATTATTGGATCACTAAATTAGTTAACTTAATGCACATAGTCTAATTTCGATAATATGGGTCGATTATATAGGTGATTTTTCGGTTTGGTAAACTACAGCCGGCTTTCTCTTGTGATGGAATGTTTCATATGTTTTTAATTTCCACATTGGGTTGACCGAATTGGTTGTTCAGTATGTATGAGGTTCCTATAAACTTTCTTCAAAACATGTTTCCCATGACCGATGATTAATTCCGCAGAATGATCACAGATAATTTGTTTTATAATTTGTTTTATGTTTGGATAGATGAAACAATTATTGAAGAAATAAATTTTTTTCAGCGTGTATGTGAAGCTCTGTATGCTTACAAAAAAGCAAAGTATGGTGAAGCGGGGGAAATATATTTCAATATTTTAAAACACATGTACAGTGATACAGATGAATCTAGTCCGGAAAAGGCGATGATTCAGCTGTTAATCGATGATTGCTTTGCCCATTTTGGACATAAATCTATTATTCCAGAAGCAGAAAGGAAGAAAATGGAGAATTTAGTGAAACATCAATGAACCCCTTAACAAAGCTATTCAACAGATATTATATTTATAATTTTACTTGTATTACCTGATGTTATATATTAGAAAAAAATATTATAAAAAAGTTTCACACATTACAAAGTACTTTATTATTTTTATCGAGAAAGGTTATTGCAGTCAAGCTGCTGGAAAATAATTCCATGAAAATCAAAACGTAAATTTATTTTATTCTATTATTTTCATATAGTTTACTAGCACCAACAAATTTGGCGTTATTTAGAAATAATGAAGATCAATTAATTTTATTTAGGCTTCAGATATGGATGCCTGGGATGATTTATGTCAACTTTTTCACATGAATATCTCTGAAAACTATTGAAAATTTTCATAAAAAGTAAAAAAACGTTTACTGAACTCAAGAAATTTAGGCTGTTTTCATTTATTCTATAACCGTTCTCCAAGGCGTGTTGAGCGACACAAGCCAAATGCTAGAATTTAGCATCATACTTGTGCATGAGACGTGACCACAGAATAGTAATCTCTGACCACAAACCACTTACCGTGCGTTCCACTAAGCGCTCACAATGATCAAAATGCCCCTACAGCCGTTCCACATAACGACTACGGTCGTTGTGGTCGCGGCAAAAACGTCACTCATGACGTCATTACTTTCGCTCACGGCAAGCTTACAACGACCCATTTCAGGAGATGGGTGGACGTTGAAAACATTTCAGCGCAATTTTTGAAATATGACATAAATGTTATCTGTCATTCGTAATTCATTTCTAATTTCTTAACTTATTCCATTAATCAACCTTATAAGTAATCAATGGAATAATTACTCACACATAATGAAGTAAATTTAAAAGTAGCATGACTTTTGAGAAGAATCTAGTTTAAGTGTTCAATTAGACATGTTCAATAGACATGAAATTTTCAAAATGTACAGTATAATATGTGATAGAAAGTCATGTACCTGAAATTACTTTTGAATTCTTCATCTGAATAACGATGAAATATATTCTCATAATCAATAATAGGTACGTTGCCAGAGTTTTCGGTTTTAACGATTGTAATTTTGTACTTGCAATACACTCTTCATCTGAATTAGATGAATAAGTTTCCGGAGCACTATTGCGACAACAAATATCCAATTGCCGTAAAAGACATTTTCATTACATTCAAAATCAATTTGTTCTATAACTTTACTGAAATTATATATTAAAAATTCAATTATACTTCTTTTTCAATATAAATGATGTTAGCTTGTAATTATTGAAACTTATTTTTAAGGATTACGTAACCTTCTTAAAACATATACTTTATTTTTTCAACTTCGTCATTTGTAAAGTTTTCATGAACGCCCAACGCCCAAAACGCTCCATAATTCATTCCACTTGAGTTTACGACAGTAACACTTGCAAGCAAGTGGAACGGTGATCGTTGTGAGCGCTTAGTGGAACGCACCGTTTTAGTGGTTTGTGTCCAACGATTATGGACATTATGTCCATAATCGTTGGTTTGTGTCTTTGACTCACCGCAAAACCTATGTCGATGCTCTGACGTGCTGTCACTGTCATTAATCCCGACCGACGCCCGATCCGGTACCCGGCTTTTTCGAGGTATTTTCTTATTTGTTTTTATTGTAAATGAATGGTGACCAAAACATTTTTTTCACTTAAAACGTAATTGGTGATTAAAATGAGTGGAGCAGTTTATGGAGGCGGTAAGTCAAAGTGTATTTTAAACTTGTTTTGAAATACCTAACCCAACATTGTAGATGAAGTTGGAGCTTTGGTCTTTGATATTGGACATAATACAGTAAGAGCCGGTTATGCAGGAGAAGACAGTCCGAAAGTGGATATACCTTCAACAGTGGGAGTTTGGTTAGACTCTGAAGATGATGTTACACAAACTCGTTACAACATTGGTCTTTTGGCAATACATGTTTGGAGACCTGGTAAAATCATTTTTGAATGAAATTCTAAAAGTGAATTCATGAAACTCAATTAGCAAGTTGCAAGAACAGGTATGAATTATCAATTAGCAAGGAACAAGTATCAATAACAATGCCATTAATGCATTCCCAATTAAAAAGATACAATAGACAAGTGTTTCAGTTGTTGAATTTTTCTGAAAAAAAGAAAATAAGTAATATCAACTATTGTATGTGTATATTTTTATCATCACTTGAAGAATTTCTAGAATCTGGACAATCAAAATGGAGAATGACCTGGGAATCACTGAATTAAGATTAAAAAATAAAGGTAAAAGATGCCCGAATTCTACTTGTTACTTGATAATTGTTAATTTTTCTGTATAAACATATCCATTGGAAAATGTGAAGTTCAAGTTTTAGTTGATAATTGTTACTTTTTCATTTTTTCTGCTTGCTAATGTTATGAGCATAAATTCACCTTGTAGGTGGATCAATGCACTCAGTCTTGAGTCATAAGTCGCAGGTTGGAAGAAATCGTTAGCAATTTATCATTGATTTTCAGTGGAAACTTTTATGCAGGAAGATAGATAATTGTCTTATATATACTCACTCGCAATATCTATTTCAATGAGAAAGTTGTCAGTAGTAACAAATGGAAAACATGAGTTCTTGAGACCTAAAACCTGCAACATATGACTTAGACAGTGCATGAATCCAACCTTAAGCTATAAGTAGTAAGTGGTATAAAATTGTAGGCAGTATCATTAATTTTCTGAGGAAACATTCATTTATGAACATATATATTATATTATATACTCAATCATTATATCTACATGCAGGAATTGTGAGTTTTTAGTGAAAAATATGAGCTCTTAAGACTTAAAACTTGCAACATTGGACTTGAGATTGGTGTATGAATTCCGCCTAGACTAAACTGGTCTCAGACTAAGAAATACCCCTTAAAATCGTATTATACAGGTATAACTAAACCACTTGTTCTTTAGTTTGCATCTAACATGACATATCTCAGGGATCCAGCATTCCAGAAATATAAGAAAGTCAGACTGTCATTGATAAGAAAAACACATTTACTTCATTATACAGTGCCTTCATTTCAAAACTTCTCACCCCAAGTACTTTGTTTAATAGGGAAAATTTGCCGTAGGCAAAAAACACGTCAATTCAGATATCGAGGGGGAAGTTTAAAACCAGTGCCAGTGGTATTTTCGGTTTAACCCCCTTACCCCTAGCTACCCCACTTAATAATTGTAAAAGGCGCCCCCTATCTTGTAACACATATTTTTAAAGATCTGAAAAATCCTCACTCAAGCCCGTTTAGAAAACTGAAATTGGTTGATCTGTTCTCGTAAAATAGGGCAAAAAGAAAATTAATTATAATTAAAAATAAAATAATAGCTATTGCAATTAAATAAATGTACATTACTTTATTAGGTGTTCAAAATGTTCACCATTGGTAGCTAAGTAGAAGTACAATCTATTCTCGAATTCCTGTCGGACTTTTGTGAATGTTTCGTTATTAATTTGTCTGCGTGTGTCAGTAATCCCGTGCCTTAGATCCTGAATGTCCTGCGGAGAAGTTTTGTATACGATTGTCTTCAAATAACCACAGAGATAGAAATCCAATGGAGTTAAATCCGGAGATCTCGCCGGCCATTCCAGAGCGCCTCTTCTGACAATCCATTTGTCAGGATACCGTTGAGCGAGCCACTGTCGGACATGCAATGCGTAGTGTGGCGGTGCGCCGTCCTATTGGAAAAGTAAATTTTGTTCATTCACGAGCGGGTTGTCTTCTTCATCAACTTGGCGATCTAATGACTGTGTTATGAGTGGATCGATTACATTTTCCA
>WOGR01010082.1:0-11063 GCA_015342045.1 Leptinotarsa lineolata
GCCAGGGAAGTAGTTCTTTTCTGATAGGTGTCAGTCCATTAACCTACAGTGTAGGGAGTTGAGACTGGCCTGTTCAAATTGTTCCTTCAAATGATTATATCATCTTTACTTACAAAAATATTGTAAATCTGAACTTCATCACTGAACCTCTCAATGGACGGGCCTGATAAATTCACATATTTGATGATCATTAGGTAAATTTGTTTTTTTATTACAGTCCTAATAATCGCTCGAATAGAAGCAATACCAAGCCTTATCCTCTAAAAATTCTTTGATGCTTCATTATTTTAGTAGATAAAACACCAAGTACTCGAAATGTATTAAGCTCACTAAAAGTATTGTCAGTTTGTTTGAAAATAGGGTGTCAAATTTTTTTCGAAAATTATATGACGTACAGAGAGATGTAAGTACTGTTTTTATTCGTGCTATTATCGTGGTCATAGTAAATATGAAATAAAAATAAAAATATCTGATATCATATCAGGATATCATATCATATCATATCATATCATATCAGGAATAACAGGAAAAATTTTTCTTAATTTGAAATGAACTTTCTGAAATTGAGGGTGGCCCAAGATGTACGACATCATCCTGTACAGAAATTCTATGAATACATGTTAATCAGTAAATAGTTCCCGTAGCAAAGTATGAACATATCTCCGATATCTCAGTAAATAATGGGTTCTTACTCTTTCATCCTCTTTGCACGGATATACACACACCTGTGGATAAAGTCGTTAAAGTAACACTTTTTCACAAACGCTACTAAAAGTTTGATTAAACTAGATGGGTATATGATTTATTGAAAGATTTTCCTCATATGTACACTATTAATGTATATTTCGCCTTGAATATAGAGCGTATTGATCTTGTCAAGTTTCTCTCTGAATTTGAATTCGCCCAGCAGTTGGTCATCGACATTTATTGAATATCGGTCTTTTAGTCGTTGGATAACTACGTTGAAATTGGTGGCAGGTGTAAACCTATAAACGAATTTTATAAAAACTTTTTGTTGTATTTTCCCAGGCTCACAAATATGAATTAAAACTAAATTCTCTAGATTTACAGGAATATAAATCTACATTGAGTACTTCAGAAATATCAAATAATTTGATGTAATTTCTTAAAAATCTTAGTGGACCCAGGAAATCATTTACTGTATCTGCAGTGAGCAAACACATTTTGTCCGACAATACATGGAGATGTATTGTAAGATGTAAAGTGAATTGTTCAGTTCCAGTTTCCCAAAAATGTTTATGAATTCATTGAATATTTGTTCATCTTATCCTGACAACGATTAATTTCAAAACATTGCACATATGCACTATATTTTGTAGAAAATAATTTGATGTTCGTCTTGGTATTAGCCAAAGAAGAACATTTGCCAAAACATACCGTGTAAGATAAACTGGAAGGGTATATTAAAGTTTTCTCTTTCTC
Source organism: Leptinotarsa lineolata (assembly GCA_015342045.1). Lineage (NCBI taxonomy): Eukaryota > Metazoa > Arthropoda > Insecta > Coleoptera > Chrysomelidae > Leptinotarsa > Leptinotarsa lineolata. The sequence continues at coordinate 1,444 of WOGR01010082.1, forward strand.
ATATCTTACAGTTTTTAACATTTATCAAATCCATCTAATTTTCACTTTGTATATTGCATAATGAAAATTAGTCTAGAATTATATAATTTTTTTGCATATTTTTTTGGAAATATGAATAGGTTTAGTAGTTTTATTTTAGTACCGTTTTATAATAGGATAACCCCATTTGATAATACTAAGTGAAAAATACACTTTCAGTCATTTCCATTTTTCGGTTTGAGTCTCAAAAATATTGTAGAATGAATATTTGAATAGAATATTTGTATGAATTGTCTGCTTTCATAATTTTCTAATGAAAGTGGTCATTTGAGTGAAGGAAATTTATTTGCAGTTTTGATAACTCATAAATCAGGCAGAATTTGACCGATGGTATGGGTTATGTTGGTTTCGAGGACCGCTGCGGTTTGAGACTTATTCGCATACACCTGCGACTTAGCCAGTTGCCAGTTCATACCATCTCCAGGTGAGATGACCATGCCCTCAAATTTCTCGTGCAATATATCCAATGTGGCATATGTCGTTGGTGTCCAGATCATCCAATTCAGGCCAAAAGAAGTTGGTAATCATCAACCTATAGTGTTCGTCTTTGACAGTGATGGCCTGGCCAACGTTGTTCTCAAAGAAATGTGGACAAATGACGCCGCCAGCTCTAAATCCACACCAAACAGTGACTTTTTCGGGATGCATTGGACGGTCTTGGATCGCATGTGGATTGGTATCGTCCCAAATTCGCCAATATTGGTTGTTCACGTACCCAGATGATTTTTTGATGAAAATTAGGGTCAGTTGCCTGCTCCAGAGCCCATTCAGCGTACATACGTCGTTTTTATGGTCGTTTACCTTCAGTTCCTGGGTCAGTTGAATTTTGTACAGGTGCAGGTCCAAGTCACGACGCAAAATTCGCCAAGTTTTGGTCTGCGACAGGCTGAGTTCTTGTGAGCGATGCGAAATCGACTGCCTCGGGTTCTCCTGTATACTCTCACAAACAGCGGCAATGTTTTCGGCAGATCCATCGTTTTGTCGACGTGCGGGTGTTGGTCGATCGTTTACTGAACCAGTGGACTCAAATTTATCCACCACATTGCGAATAGGCCTCTCGGTAGGACGATTATGGCGACCGTAGAATAGGCGAAGCGCGCGGTACGTTGCCCGAAGGGAACACCCATTTTGATGAAATTATTTCATTATTTGCACGTGTTATTGAAAGCTATATCCGTCCATGGTGATTTGGCAAAAGAGAGTGAATAAATGACAACTAATTTGACAGATGTAGCTTCAACAAGATGGCCATTATCAATTGTCAAAGTTCGGGAGTCCTTGTTGGAAGACCATATACTGCTCTAATTAGGAGTCAATGGAGTAGTTTTTTGACTCCTCCTCCTTCTATTCATGGTGCTCCTTGCTTGGATGCAAGGCTAAGTTCTATGGGCGGTCGTCTGATATCCCAGAGACTCCTTTGACGATAGCCAATAAGGTCTAGCTACTATTCATCCTTCATCCTGGATGAAACCCATTTTAAGATACCCCTTACAATAAAGGGAAACAACGGCCCAGGGCCGAAACTAATTTGAGCCAGTCAATAGATTATAATAAGTTCCGTCGAAATAGACTGTTCCTGCTAGATTTTTGTACACCAACTGTGTGGAAACCATGTTTGAATGGATTGTTTTGTATGAATTTTTCATCAAAATAACATGAGGATATACTGTGTCAGCCCATTGTATCTTTTGTGAAGTGTTTCTGAAATAGGCATGACGACAGTATCAAAAAATCAGCATCAAATCAAAAAATCGTCAATTTAATGGTTATATTATATGCCTTACATTTTTTTCAAAATTCAGATGATTAAGATTTACAATAAAATAAAACATTATAATACTGCAATCGGCCATTTTGACTAAAATACCAATTACAGCGCATGATGTCACGCTTAGGTAAACTCCGCTGTCAAAACTCTCATTCACTGTTTTATTGTGAATACTACTGTTTACACATTTGGATTGATTTTTTTATAATTTTACGTGTGATTTATCGACTCCACTCTACTATAACAATGGAACCAAGCTTTGTTAATGCTCTACCTACTCAATTTGCCCAGGATTGATGTTGGGCTATTTTCTCGCAACATATGAAGAATTTTGCTCGTCTGAGTTTAGAAACGTAAAAACTTCCTTGTAAGTAAATTTTGTATTCATCTTTACCTTAGATACAACCAATATAGATATAATCAAACTCTTTTTGAACTCATGCGAGTTTGGTTTGCTTTCATAGGTTATTTTTTGAGGTTAGCTCCCTCACACTTTGTAAGTTGCTATTTTAGATTTAATACCATGTTAATGCCCTTTAAAACGAGTAAATTTTTGTAAATAAAAGGCACCTATTAAAATTGATAATAAGAATGATAGCCAAGACTAGAACAAACATAACCCCAATAAATTAGTTATTCCATACCCTCAATATTTCACTATTTCACATCAAACAAACGTTTTGAATTTGAGATCTATCAATATATGATAACAAAATCACATTAAATTGGTCTTCACAAAAATAAAGTTGCGAATTCGTGACTACGTCGTTCGAATTTAATCACTTTTCTCTTATTATTTTCTTGTTTGGAACATGCACAAACACTTTGTTGGGCGATCTTATTGGTGTGTTTTTAAACTGCGGTGCTGCACATCAATATTATAAGCTTTGGAATTCATCTCTGTTACACGAATTAATTTAATGTTTTGTTTACTCTCTTCGCTAAGCTTAGACACAATAACATGTTTACCTAAGCGTGACGTCAGAGCTGACGCCATGACACTTGCGAGCTGTTTTCGTGCACTATTGAAAAAATATTAGAAAAATGGCTTTAAACTTCATTAAACTTGAGTTTATTACCGAAATGAAGGTTTTTTTCTTAAATAGTAAATGTGCTACGGAAGAGTATTTTAAAATCTTTCGTCACGCCTATTGTACTTTGCCAAAGTTATTTTGACATTCTTTAATATTTTGTAAATTGTCTTTTTGGAGTATCATGATATGATTGTTGGTCAAAGTGATTCCTATTCACTTCTGTACAGCATATTATTATTTCAATCATTGCTGTATTGTATATATTGATAATAGGTGTGAATTTTATCCTTAAAAATTACAAGAAATGTATGAGCAGAATGTGAAAAACTTAGATTCGAATTTTAAAAATCACAAACCTATAGATATTGGCACGTTCCTGTCGTCCCCAGACGTCATTAATCCTCGTATTGTAAAAAAATGTCTGGTTATCGAATGCTGGACTCGAAATTGACTTGAGATGAAAATGTACATCAGGTTGTGGCCAGGTGTGGATTCCATTTTGTAAATTTATGAAAAAAGTTCTGGAAACAATTTTGATGTAACCATTGATTTGCAATTCACTGTCTGTTGGGAATCCTTGGGGTAGAACTGCTGCTAAAGGTGTTCTCATTGGCGAAGAACTGCTGGTTGGCGGTTCTAGAGATTGAAGTAATTTTGATGAAACAGTATTAATTTTGACCGACAGCTCATCAAACTTTAGTAGCTGAATCCATAACAATATATGACTAAAAACAAATATACCGGGTGATTCTCTAAGGTGGCTCATCCCTATAACTTTTTCATTATGGAGATATTTACTTGCTTTGCTGTACTTCCGGTTTGACCAAAAATGACCCCAACTATCGATTTTTAAATAGGACACCCTATATATTTTTAATTATTTTGATCGAGAAGGACATTCTAAATTCAACAATACTTCACCTCTCAATATTTGACAAATAAAATCATTTTTATTTCAATTTTAATTTTTGATCTAGAATGCCATGGATCATGTAATTCGCTTCATTCTTTATCAAGTAACATGGGAAAACTATGACTGTGAGGCTACGACTGTGAGGTTTTAAGAATTATTTCACAGTCGCAACTATGAAATTTTCAAGTTAACTTGATTTTTTCAAATGGAAACAGAGTGGCTCGTCGGCTTTTTGTGAAAGATCATTCTCTCACGCATAATTTGATGCCACACACTTTCACTTTATTTTCTATATTTTTCTGAATAAATGCAAGAAACGATCATACCTAATAACAAATAATATGTATTCGGTATACTTATGCACTAAATCCTGTTATTCTAGTTATCCGTGACAAACAATTGAAGCTGTTACTAGCACTACCTAAACAAATAGGCATATGAATATGCTGTCACTTTTGAAAATTTCGTTGTTGTGTAGTTTATAATTTACGGAGAAACAAAAAAGAATGCAACTGAAGCAGCTCAAATTTATGCTTAGAGGTTCTCTAATCGTCGCCATCCCACTCGACATTATTTTTAAAAACTGCAAAGAAAAATGCGAAATGAACCAAAAGAAAATGTCAATAACTTCACGTCAGTGAAGAATAAGAAGTAGACGTGTTAGCCTATGTTGAAGTGAATTGTATGGCGTCAATTCGCCAAATTGTTTCTCAGTGATATAAGTTATTCGTTCGTTTGGAGAATTCTTCACAAATATAAGTATCGATCATTCAAGTACCAACTACACCAACATCTTCAATATAACGAAGATTGACTTATTGATTTTGGACTAAATAGAGAGATGTACGTTTTCCATTTAAAATTATTTATTCAGATGAAACCTGATTCACCAAATTGGGTATGTTCAACAGGAATAATAATAGGTTTTAATTGCTGGATGGGTATTATCGGAGAAAAACTTTTGTGGCCAATAATTTTCGACGGACAACTGACTGCGGAAAGACATCTACAGTTCCTTAGAAATCAAATTAATGATTTCATTGAAAATTTGCCACTGGCTACCCAAGTTGATATCTATTTTCACGAAGATGGAGCGCCACCTCACAATTCTCAAGTCGTAAGAGAACATTTGAATGACACCTTCCCAGAAAAGTGTATTGGCTCTTATGGACGGACCTATTCAGTGGCCTACGAGGTATATTCTCGAGTTTTCATATTTTTATTATTTCTTTTTCATAGTCTAGATCATCAGCTTTTACTCCGCTAAAGTTTTTCTCTGGGGAACAATTAAAAATCAGGTTTACAATACAACATCAGCTACTTGTGAAGAACTAGAGTATAAAGTTAGGGTGGCATTCCAGAACATTACTGAGGAACAGGTAATCAATGTGATGCGCGCAACAATTGAAAAAGTTGAACTTTGCAGAGCAGAATTTATTGTAACTTCCTTAAGGTACTCGATTTAGAATTCCTCGACCATAAAAGTAAGAACAGAGGGGGAAAACGAAATATAAAATTTGTTTCAATTCGTTAAGAGTCTCTCTATCCAGACCCTAACCTAACCTAACTAATAAAATTGTTATTCTAATAATTGAGAGAATTTCAGCTGGAATGATGCCTTCCCTATCTAGTATCATATCGGAACGTTTGAAATCTTGGTAGTGCGAATGCATGAAGATTCTTTATTTGTCATATCTTCTCAGGCTTGATTATCACTTACCCCATTTTGTGAGAGGTGATCATTGGTTAATAACGATGCTGACACGTCCTCCGAATGAGTAGAAGCTTCAAGTAAAGGGTCAGGCCAGAAGCTTTGTACTGAGTAATAATAAAAAATTAAAATAGATGGTTTATAGTCATTGCAGTTCCTAGTTTGATATTCCTCATAGCATGAGGCCATCGAAAACCTGAAAATATCCACATAGTGGTTGTCCACATATGATGTTTTTATCATTTTTCGTTTGCGGAAGCAAAAAAATAATCGCCCTAGTATATTGCAATTAGTGATAAACTGACTTTAAACTACTGTGCCAGACTGTAACGTATCTTGTGCCTCAGAGATGAATGTTGAAATATTTAAATATTTAAACAGGGCCTCATTTCAAGCTGCTCTCACCACATCATTATAAAAGGACCCTTGACGCGAAAAACAAAAATACAACCCTCATCCAGATCGGCCAAACTTTGGTAAACAACCCTCTCCCAGAGAAGTTACCCCCCTCAAAGCCGGTCAGATCTGGTGTCAACCAAACCCCGATGACACAATTTCCATCTCGCCAGGGAGAATTACGCCAATTTCACTCTCGCAGCAGATTCACTTGTCCGCAGAGACGCGCTGAACTCAGCCAAGGAATCGGGGGGGTCGATGCGCCTGCGCAAACTGCCGTCACATGCATAATCACAGAGGAGCAGCCTTGGATCGATCGGTCAGCTTGCAGAGATCGTTCAGTGCACCCTGTAATGCAAATACTTGCGCCTCCTTCCCCCAACCCGCCTGTAGTAAGCGAATGGAATATTCCACCCACACCACCTATAGGTAGGCCGTTACGGCAATATGGTTTGATAATATCGTCCATAGTGGAACGGACACGAAAACGCGCTAAAGTTTTGTGTGCGCGACTGTCGTAGTCTGTGGTAATGGGCACATTAAATATACGGTGGTTGAAGCAATGAAAGGTTTTGTTTTGAGGAGGAAAGTTTAATGAACCAAACGGTGGAAGAGAAAAACCAACCATTCGAAAGTTGTTCAAGAAATGAGTTATGAGCTAGGTCTCTTCAGATTCAAGTGGTAGTGAGCTTCAAGACTGATGATGACTCTGAGATTACGCAATTTGCTGACGACACATCATTAACGTTCCAAAATACAAACTACGAGGCTATAGTTAAAGCATAATCGAATGCTAATAGATGGCTGACAAATAATAAATTAAAATTGAATACTAATAAAACGCAACATTACTTTTTTAAACACAAACAACTGCCTATAGACCAAAAGGAATCGATGAAATTTCTTGGATTCCAAATGGATCCAAAGCTCTCTTGGGAAAAAATTGGCAAAGAGCATTTATGTTATAAAAAGATCAATGGACATTTCATCTATTGAAACCATTATCACTGCTTATCATTCACTTTTTATGCCCCATATCTTTTATGGTCTAGTACTCTGGGGGCACTCTTCTCATGCAAAAAGAGTGTTTGGCCTGTAAGTCTAAAGTAAATTGATAATGGGCTAAACCCCGAAACCGGGCGTAAGAATAAATAAACGTAGTGGAAATTAGACAAAAAAGTGTTTTCTTTCATCTTATTAACGTTAATAAAAATTTGAGAAAATTGCTTAAACCGATAAAAACAAGGCTTCGATGTTTGATACATCAGGATTATTTGAGTTGACTTGTCGTTCTTGTTTATTGTATCAAAACAGATCACTTTAGAATCAACTTTTCCACCTAAAGCTACTATACATAGGAAAATTTAGAGTAATGATTAAAATCAAAGTGGCTCAGAAATCAAAGCAGTTACATAAATAAAAATTACAGACTATCAATTCTCATCTTCCTCAATCTTAAGTGCCAAATAAAACCGTAAATGCCCCAAATCAGGGATCTGGTACTCCACAACAAGCGGTACATTGTCAGACATCGATAGCTGCACTTGATTTGTCAAAAGAGTTGCTTTTGTGAACGAGTTCAAATACTGGCATGCGAAGGTGAGTGTCACGGGTTCCTGCATCTCTATGGCTACAGCCTCTTCCTCCTTATCAAAATTGCTAGTCAGTGTGATTTTGACATTGGTGCTACCAATATCACCAGAGGTAGAGAACTCAACACCTTCCTTGGTACAAGAAATTACTCTAGATTCTCCAAACTGGAACAAATCTCTTACAATTCTAGCCCCAATTGTAGTCCCAAACTACATTGGACAAACAAGGTGAACTTTATCCAAAAAAATCAACGAGAAATGAATGTAATTTTGAATCTGAAGACTAATTCTACATTTATGGGCCATCTTTTGACAGAAGTTCAATCACGACTATGATGTTTTACACCTTGGAATGCTTAGAATTTGGAACATTTAATCAATTCTGTTTTCTAATGTTGCCAAATCGATATTGTAGGTACGATTGATCCGTGAACCAAAGTAGATTGAATTTCATTTTGTTCCTAGATTGTAAGAAGGAAGTAAAAGCTATTATAAAGCTGTTCAGTGAAAATCTCAGTTTAATACTTGGTTGAGAGATATTTTCAAGTTCCTTTATGCACTATACTCTGTCCAACCATAAGCAACGAAGTGCTCCAAAACAGTATCATGCATAGTGCACGTGATCTCTCACACAAGGCTGCTTGTACAGAGTCGCACTAATGGACACCGAAATTTTATTTTTTTAATAATATGCGGCTGGGTATAGAAGAATTTTTTAGGTGAAGTGTAAGGACACAAATTGGATATATTTCAATGCGGAAAGTTTGTGTTGGTACTATCTGATTGGTCATAAACAGATGACGTATTTTGTACATAGCTCTGTGAATAAAAGATAAAAACCCCTTGCTGATTTCATACATATTTTATGTAAAAAAAGCTTTTTGACTTTCCACTTTTCCATCTCCATACAAAAAATGTGGGAAACTTCCAAAGGAAGGAAGAAAGCAATTGAGTAACTTTCAGAAACAAACTGGAAGAAAAATCCTTCCCGAAATAACTACTTTCACATTCACATTGAATCACACGAAAGGAAAAGTACTTTCGATAAAAAGACTTTCACATGAATATTGAATTAAACGTACACCAAAAATTCAATGTTGCCATCGTTGCCAAAATAACATTTGACTATTCGTAAATTTGGCATATAAGTTGTGGAAAATTGAGGTTTTTATTTCTGTAAAATGAGGAAATATATTTTGTGATGCTATAGGATTGAGTTGAAAAACAGCTTTAGCTGACACTTCGCCCTTTTGTCGTAAGGTCGTTTTCAAATATTGTCAATATAATACAAACAAGATATCCCGTATCGCGAACAAAGTAGATTATTATTATTATTATTATTACACATTGAGAGAAAAAAAGAAGTTGCTCTAGGAATTCGTATTTTACTTTTTCCTAAATGAAATAAAAATGTCTATATCTGTTTTTCCGTTAATCAGCTGCCGCCCTTTTGAAAACGACAATTCTCAATTGTTTTTCATCAAATTTGACATATCAACTGCCATAGTTGAAGAGCGAAAAAAAAAACTGTCTGAGTCGAATTTCGAAGTAATATATATATAATACGTACCACTCTGCAACTCAGTTGTATCTGAAATATAGAAAACTCCGTAACAAATTGCCTTGTTGAAACTATACATGTAAAATTCGTTATTACTAAGGTTCGTCTAATGATAATAAGTAAATAAGATGTTAGATGCTCTAAACATAAGTGTTTTTTCTCTCAAGTAGGTTTGAGAGTTGTATTGATTAGAAAAAAGTCAATAGTTTTTTACTCCTTTATCCTAATGAGGTGTATTTTATTTTATTTTGAAGTATATCAAGTGTATATCAACTTTAAATATTGAATATTCGTTTCATTTCAACTCGAACATAGTATAACATTGTCCCAAGTCTTGTATTCATTATACTGCAGGTTTAACACCCTCTGACTTCAATAAAAGTCAATAATTATTGTGAAGGAGATATTTAAAAGGCAATCGAACGAACAAGAGTTGGGTTTTAATGTTCTCAACAGTCCTTTCTTAGTTTGTTTCTTCTTTGAATGACTTTGTCAGATGAACAGACTTTAGGCTTCATCGACATTGTCACTGTTATTATTTTTATACTCATGAACAACGAATTGAAAAACAAAAATGAACGGCACGGCATGCTCATTGTAATCTCT
>WOGR01010083.1:0-11062 GCA_015342045.1 Leptinotarsa lineolata
ATTTTATATAATATTAGACAATGGAAGTCCAAACTGATGAAATTCACTACGAAACATTGTTAATCACCTTCAAACAAACCTATATATGTAGTTGTAATCTATGATTTCGACACTGACAGCACCGAAAATTTTGCGTTCAATAATATCGGTGGAAAAACTATAAATATCGAGTTTTCTCACTATGGCAATCATTAAAAAAGAAATATTCTGATCGAACCGATTGAAAACGCTCTTTGTCGATGGAAAATCTATCCATCGAACAGATCGGCCCGCAGCAATGTCATCTCTCGTCCTTCGCATGGTTAAAGGGGGTCGGGGGAAGAGAGTCGGCCATTATTTTCTGCGATTACACATCTCTGCGTCCATCGACCGACAGCCACGCAAAGAGAAAGTCTTTCGAATGCGACCTAGTTGACCATTAAAATGCACAAGAATGCGATTTTACGCCATGTCGTTCTGCATCGACGGAGTTGGTGTTGTTGTTTTGATGAAATCGCCATCGAATAGAAATTCGCCAGCGATTTGGTAATGATAGTAATAACAAGGCCCGCCCCATAATAACAGTTTTTTTATCGCAGCAAGTAATGATTCGTTTCCTGTCAACATATACGATTCAGTAAGAAAGAGAGGTTGCATTGAATTGCGCAATACATCAAAAGAAGAGTTGAGAAGCTGCTCTTTCACTCAACTATGCAAAGCACATTCAAATCTTTTCGAGTATTTATTGTGAAAGTATTACTTCTTGCCAAACGGAAATACAAGAATTTGGAAATCAGATATCTGCGTCAGTTTACTTGGCAATGGTTTATTAAACTGAAACCGGTCGTTGCAAATGAAAATCTTAGTAGAAATTAGACAAAAGTTATTGTTGATATCCTATATCTACGAGTGATATGAATTTCCACAAAATAAATAGGTCATCAATCGAACAACTTACCTGAGACATGGAAGGGTTCATTTGGAAGGCTTGCAAGAAACAAATTTCTAATGACTTGTCAAGAAAGACTAGTGATATAACTTGGACTGAAAAGACCCGGGCCTCAGAAAGAAAACTTTTTTTTGTTCAAAATTGGCTTTATCCATCAACGTGATCTCTATCAAGAGCCACACAATCATTCTAGCGCCGTTATAACCACTTTTGTAGAACGATTCATCTTTTGCCTCAAAATATGCCTCAGTTTCAACACTTACTCTTTATTCGAGCGAAATGTCACGCTAGTGTGCATTTTTTTGAGGTCTGTGAATATCCATTAGTCGCTGGGAGCCAAATCTGGCGAATATAATATATGCGGAGCCATTCGAAGCCCATTTCATGCAATTTGCCATCGTTTTCTTTGATTTGTGACACTATGCATTGTCTTGATGGAGCAACACTTTTTTTTTCTTCAAATGGGGTAGCTTTTCCGCAATTTCGGCCTTCAAACGCTCTAATAACGCTATATAATATTCACTGTTGATGGTATTTTCCTTCTCACATTCCAAAATAACGAGGCCATAACCTTTTCAACCGATTGTTGTGCTTTCGTTAGCTTTGGATGAGGTTTACCAGTTGCTCTCCAATCAGATGAAGATCGTTTCATTCCTTGTCATATATGGATGCAAAAATTCCGATTTGTTATGTTTAAACATGGCCGAACACTGCTCAAAATCATCAAGACATTCTTGTTTTTGGTCAACAGTAAGCTCGCACGGTACCCACTTTGAACAGAGCTTTCAAATAGTCAAATACTCTTGAAATATAAAGCCAACAAGTTCTTTTGACATCTTTACGATGTCAGCTAACTAACGCAACTTCATTTTTCGATCATTCAAAACGATTTTGTGGAATTTTTTTATGTTATGAGAAGAATATCATGAAATTTCAGCAGCTTTCTTTTGAAGGTTAGTACTAACTGAGAAAAACGGTGAATGCAATAAGATTAGGGCCGTCAATGTCTTAGGCCGAGAACAAAAGAAATGAAGAAAGATTATCAAAGGATTCAAGGAAAAAGATGTTTTCTATCTGAAAGCAGACGAAGGCAATACTATTGTGACATTGAACGCATAAAATTGCTTTGAGAGAATTGATAATTTGATTGAGGACGGTCCCTATTATAAATTACCAAGAAATTAATTACCTATACTTTGACTATTTTCAATTGAAGGTAACTCATATACAAATTGAACCGAGAGCTAACGGCAACAATGTTAAATGTTAGAACTAAATTCTTGCCGGGGTCATTTTTATTGTCTATGCATCGCCATTGTAAATAATTGAAAAGTAAGATGATTCCATAAAATTTTCCCACCCGTAACAAGATAGCTTCTGCATATCGATAGGATTTACGAGAGAATAGGTGAACCAGTTCGTTAAATACTTTGAAACATCGGTAAACAACACTTCGCAGGTCTATTATATTTGCGTCCCTGAAATGCCATAACTGTCAGTTGTAAAAATACCGTATATTTCTTACATTTTTATAATCATTTACTATAGCAGATGTACCAAGAAGATATTGAAAAAGGAAAACCGCTTTCTCATTACCACTTTGCAAGCTGTAGAAGAGGCTTTTACAGTATAATTAATGTCGAAACGTCATTTAAATAAGCTCCAAAATGGTAAATTTTTCCCAGTTAAACCGACTTCTCTCACGGTTTCCGATTTTTCCATGGTGGCCCTCCCTCCTTATTTCGAACACATTTTATAAGAGTTTGTCGAATTTGTCAATTTGACTCACGCATGTGGGAGAATGATTTTGTACATATGTAAATAGATTTCACTAGAATTATACCAAATAGGAAAAAATAAAGATATTTTGATTTTGAATTTGTCAATTTCATCCAGCCTTTGATTAATTTCACCTGTGATATAATATATAGGATAGCTCAATGAATATTTTACACTTGACTATTACAAAAATTATTAATAAGCATGATTTTACAATTTTCCACGAACTATCATATATGGATATTATTATACATAATTCATCGACACATCCATTTTATCATAATATGACAGCATTCAATAGTATTTATTCTTCACAAACTATTGAATATTCCACTTTCAGGAGGCAATTTTCAAAGAGAACTGACTTTCATTGAACAAATATCTGTCAACAACGGTTTCGTTTCCATTATTTCCAAAGCTTTAAGCCAGGTCTACCTATTTCAAAAAACTATGGGAGGCTTATGCGACATTAACCTACATTGATGAATTCATGGTCATAGCCCTACAGAATAAATAATAATTTGAGCAAATTTATTAAAAACAATAAAGACAAAATTTGAATGTCTGGTAGATCGGGAGCATACCTATAAGTTCTTTTCCTAAAATTTATACTAGCAAAACAGTGAACTTTCTTCAAAAGAATAAAAGACAAATTCAACATTTGCACACCATCTTTTTAGGTACAGAGAGAAACAAGTTTTATCATGATCAATACGTATTGCGTCGTAAGATTTAAAACATCGTCATAACAAAATATACTTTTTAAATGAGTTTTTATTGAAAATGAGGACGAATAAATGGGGATTACTCGGGACTACTTATGGCTAAATAACCAAATAGATTCAGATTTATTCACTATATGTCATTTATTTTGTAAAAATGAAATTGGTAATTAGGCGTCAGGTAGTTTTTGTATTTATTATACAGTTTGTGTCACATCGAGCTTCTATTGAGAGTTTGAGATGAAAGGGTGGATCAAAAAAATGTTTCATGTAAAAGTTTTAGATATCAATGAATTGGGATTTTCTAAAGCATTCTCCAATGTATTACTCAGTAGAAGCGGGGCGTATCAAAGTTAAATTTTTTAAAGCTTTCCAGATTTGGATTCCGTCAAAAGTAATTTTATGCCATGAGGTTCTGAAGTTATTATCAAATAAACGTCGAAAAATCAGCCTATTTATTCGTCCTCATTTTCAAAAAAAACTCATTTGAAAAATATATTTTGTTATGACGATGTTTTAAAGGGGTGATTTTTTCATTATCGAATAGCAATTTGACCGAAAACTTCATTTCTGATACTGGGTGAATCAAAATTTTAAAACAGTTTTTTCCTGATTTTTTATGGAACACTGTATTTTATTGAACGCTTGATTTTCCCTTGAAAAGAGCGTTTTAAAAATATGAAGTTCGGGCGAGTTATACCATTGATACCAGACAAAATAATTTTCTAACAAAATATGAATAAAGGTTATTCTTCTCAGAATAAGATTTTGAATGAATACTTTTTTCATTATCGAAAAGTCAGATAACTGGCGGTTCAATGTATGAAAATAATTTTTTTAATTTTTTTTTCACATTTACAATTTCATAGGACCTGGACCCGAAATTTCTCGATACTATTGATCCTGAGTAAACCTAGGTAACGATATAAGGTGTTTTGTAGATTATTTTCTTATGAGGATTTTCAATAATTTTCAGTCTTTACGAGTCTTTAGAGTCTGCTGAACACTCACCACAAAATTCGTTTTTTTTCTCATATTCTCGAAAGAGTTGATTATTCGAAGATCCATTAATTTATCCCGAATTAAATATTTTGCTCTGAAATTACATTTTCGAAATCATGACTGGAGAAGTTTGATGTTGAAAATGACATATTTTTGAAACCATATAATTTAAAAATGGCTCTCTAATAAAGAATTCTGTGTTCCATTTGGAAAAAAAAAAAAAATTCTTTTCGAGTTTCAACTCACCCAGTATTAGAAAAAAGTTTGTGATCAAATTATTATTCACTGACAAAAAATACAATTTTCAAATATCTTTCAAAAACGTATTTGTTAGGTCATCGCGTTTATGTGATATTCAATAACGTTTAGTATCAAAACAGTTAGTGTTGGTTTAACAAATAGAACTGAATATAATGAACTACAATTTATCTAATATTTTCCACTCTTCTCATTTCAACATTCAGGTGAGTATTACGAGTAAAAAATTTCTGAATCATAATGTAGTTGATGGATTAAGCCGTTACTACGTGGTAAGAGATCGTAATGAGAAATGAAAATTTTCTATGTTTTTCACCACTTGTCCTTACAGTAACTTTAGTTACTGTCCTATAAGGACATTTTCAAAGTTTTACATTAAACTTCCTTATAGGACGAAACTGCAGTAACTTTAGTTACGAATAAAAGTGGTAAAAGACATAGAAAATTTTTATTTCTCATCATAATGTAGTTCACAATTCTGAAAGTTTCCATTACTTGCTTTCAAGACATTACCATCCTTGATGAAACCGATGACTGATAAAATAAAAATACCACAAAAACACCTCCAAACAAACATTTTGGTAGTACATGTAAACAATTAACAACGAACGTAGCTGGGAAGTGGTCACAATACATGAATTTTTTTCGACTGTTTGTGTTAAATTTGAGAAACATTATTTTCCAACCGATGATTACGCTAGAATCGAATGTCTCGGTGACCCCCCCAAAATTAAAGTATGCGCGGGGACACTGATCGATGGTTGTCAGTTTCGTAAACAATGGAAAACTACCTCTTGATGGTTTGAAAATATAATTGCGTATTAAGTTCATTGCCTTATTTGAGGATAATTTCATGAATTGAGGCCTAGGCAATACTCATTTGGAACCCAAACTTGAAACTTTATACGGTTGAAATCTAACTGAAGGTCATCAGATACAATCGCGTCGTCGCAAGCATAGCAACGCTTCAAATTTTTATTGTAAAATGAAAAAGTAGAACATGATCGACGATTACCACACCTTAATAAACTAACAATAAATGTCGCAACACGTTGACACTTTCTTTTCTGAGACCGATAAATCTGTATGTAGTGAATTAAAAAATAATCAGTTACTTTAACGGAAAATAATACCTGATATGACTGAAATTATAGATGCGATCACTTACCAATAGCAACAGCTTACTAAAAGGTGAAGAAAATTAACGTAGAGCTACGAACAATTTTCAACAAAATAAGTTATTTATAACCGAGCAGATAATGGAATACGAAAGTTTTATTTAGATAAGATATGTAAAGCGGAAACCAATGTTGGTCGAGCAGGTATTCTAAGGTATTTTCATGAACAAACAAATACTAATAATAATTAGCTTCAGCTCTTATTGATCAACCTAGTCTATTACATCTTCGTAAAAGGATAGGATGAAACAACTTTATGAACATCTACAATAATAATAATAGTTTATTAACCATTTGTTGGTACGCTAGGTACATATGGTAGTATAATATAGTATAATATTACAATTTGTTACACTAAAAATATACGAACATATGTGTAAATAAATAAAATCAATCAATTTGTACATATGAATTTGAGTGTCTGTATATAAAAATAAAAATGAATAATCAATATTGTTAACCATTGAAAAGGTAAAAGTCATGTAAGATCTGTGTCTATCGAATTATCGTTCATAAACTCTTGGTAACTATAATACCACTTTCTAAGTAAGAAGATTTTAATTTTGTTGTGAAATACCTTATCATTGGTAATTTATTTCATCTGAATTGGTAACTTATTATAACAACTGATTACATTGTACCGTGGGGAGTTCTCATATAATGAGGTTCTGTGTTGTAGAATTCTCAAAAAAGCTCCATTCCGTGTATTATGTTCGTGTTGAGATCTATTTGTCGCAAAAACCGATAAGTTGTGTCTTGCGAACATAGCACATTCAAAAATATAAATGGATATGAGGGTTAAAATCTTTTTTTCTATAAAAATAGGCCGGCAACTAGCTCTGAAATTCAAATCAAATATAAGTCTCAGGATTCTTTTCTGAGCCACAAAAACTCTATTCAAGTCTCTTGCTCTTCCCCAAGCCATGATATTTAAACTAAGCCGAGAGTGAACCATTGCGTAGTAAGTATCCATGCATTAATTCAATTATCCCAAATTTCAATTTTTGAGTTGACCCGTTTAAAAAATAAAAGGGAGGGACATTAAAGAAATGCACTGTAGTCATCCTCTGAACGGCAAAGCATAAGAAAATACTTCCAAGCATCATATGAAAGATGTATTCATTTCACTGATACGTTGAAGATTAGAATCCCTTCCATGAAAAATAATGTCTCTCCCCTCAAACGCTTGACCTACATTCACCAGCCACCTCTGGAACTGTTGGTCGATTGAAACGACTTTTAGAGCATCGGAAGGCTTACGATCTACTTAAATGAAATCTTCACTCCCTTAAACATTTCCGATTGACGTTTTGAAACCTTCAATGTACGGGTTGTTTGCATGGAGCATCAATTGAAGTTGGGAAACTGAGCTTGAGTTTACAGATGGAAAATTCTTACACCTCAACATTTCACCCCTCCTGAATCAGTATTTAGTAGATATCTATGCTGAGAAAAAAAACAAATAGATTGAATTACATCCGAAATATTCGAAGTGGATTGAGGGTGGAAAACTATGTACACTTACGAGACGCAATGTGTAGGGCTGATGGCCAGGTTTCTGATGTGGAACTGATAGTAGTACTTTCATCCAGTTTTACTGGTGGCCTCGCTACATGCATGAACGAACTCTGGACGCCATGACCTATGTTCGAAAGTATGGTCGTCCTGGACTCTTCAAAATATTTACATGTAATTCGAAGTGGATTGGAATACGAGGTGCTTTTTTATCCCGTCAACAGCCTCAATACAGAAATGATATTATAGGCCGCATTTTTCACTTAAAAGTTAAGACATTGTTGCATCTTTCAACGGAAAGTAATATCTTCAGTCCACGGAGGTGTAATATTTATACTTTTCAGTGGCTTAAGCAAGGTTTTCCACATGTGCAATATTGCCATCTAAAATTGACAATGTCATATCTGCAGAGATTCCAGATCCTGATGCAAATCCTGTGCTTTATGAAATTGTCAAAGCCACTATGATCCATGGCCCATGTAGAAGTTTGAACAGTCATTCACCCTGCAAGTTGAATGGCTCTTGCAGCAAGATATATTCACCTTCTGTCTGTAATTTCACTCAAACGGCTGACGACGGATACCCTCAATACCGGCGCCGCTTCCCTGCTGATGGTTGCGTTACTGTTACTACTAAAGTTATTTTCCTTGATAATCGGTGGGTGGTACCATATAGCCCAGTTTTTTTACGTATATTCTCGACATATATCAACGTAATTCTGTCGAATGCATTGAATATATTCTCAAGTATGTCAATAAGGGCAGTGACCAAGCAACTTTTATATTGGAGAATCAGTTTGATGAGGTGTCCAACTATTCAGTTGGGCGTTACACAATTTCAATTACTATCACTGTTCTTATGTTCTAAATATGACTGTGACTAAAGTTCAAAACTTTGCATAATTGCGTCTACAGAAATTTACAGGTTTGATTTGATACTCTGATGAGACAGTAACTGGACCCTAACTTTACTGAGACAACTCAAATATATATGTTAATCGAATGAAACTTACCAACACGATGAACAGATACAAGATACCAAACTGAAAAATGAATTACCATACTTCGGAGATTCACGTAACCTCTCGAAAATAAGAGAACAATCCTTCAAATGAAACTACTCTTTGAATACCATCAATTTATATATGATATCCAGACCATAATCTTAACATCACGAACACCTACCACTCGACCTGACAATTTTCTCAGATGAATGTGATTAATTTTTGAGCAAAACCAATGGAGCAACCAGCAATAGATAAAACCTCTCCTCCTTCGGATGAGTTTTTATTAAAAAATGTAAATTTATTGATACAATTTTGAGATCTCGTAGTATCACTATTGATGATGTGAAAAATACTTCGAATACGGACAGTAATTTTCCGAGGTGAACTGAAAAGTTTGCCCTTCCCACATGACTAAATAAATTTTTCAGAATGTGGAAGGTGAGAATATCCAAATGAGGTCGATAAAAATGAATGACTCTTTGTTGAAAACGTGTGGTGAAAAAAATATACATCACCAGATCATTCCAAATCACCGGGCAATAAATTTTGAGTGGTGTGTCTTTTACATAATGCATCACCCGAAAGTTGCGCGATGGCAAGCATTATACATTTATTAATCGTGGCTTTGATCTTTATTGATTCATTATCCTTCATTACAGTTTTCATTTCAATCAAGCCGGTATGCACTTTCTGCTCAAAATTATTCAGAATGACACTCCCAACAGATGTTGATGGTAACATTATATGTAGATGCTTTATTGTCCTATAAAACGTGATGGCAACTTTCATCGTCTGCGAGATACCCGGAAACCAGTAATATTACTTGTTACGAAACACAATACGTCGTTCAGCTTGCTAAGACATATTGTTATCGATATCTAGATTTTCGTTGAGTAATTAAATTATGTTGTGTCTACCCCGAGGACAAACTGAAATATGGTTTCCACAATGAATATCGATATAGCAATCAAGAGGTTTTGAAAAATAATTTGAAAAACTTATCAAATTCTCAAATATATTCAATTGAAATTGGATGATTGAATCAAATAGGTTTTTTTGAGTGTCTACAGCATCGATTGCTTAGTCATCAACCTCATGTTCTGGGTAGGCAATGTTAGTAACTTCTCGAGCCACCTAGGGAGTATCATAGTTATTTTTGATTCATCAGACATATCATGTTGCCGTTGCCAATTACTCTGGTGATTGGTCTTTTTGGTTAGCTAACAAGAGTGAGACTTTGCCAAATTCTTAAAACACGATTCTCAAGGATGGTGGGAGCACAGAATACATATTCCATTATCAGATCATGAATTTTCTTGTGAAGAATAATCCACTCAAGGTTAACAGATCATAGCACATTTTTTCCTATTTAGTGTGACGCATTTTTCTCCTGACTCTATCAGGTGGCTCGAAACTATTGAGACCGAAATCACAGCTCTGTGTACGTGTGGATCATCTGAGAAACCTTGTACGGCAGTCATAATGGAATATAGAAGACATTCCACTCGATTGGTCGATACGGAGGTTGTCGGATATTGATTACTGTTGATTACCCAATTACTGCAGCAACCATTTCATATGAGGGTATTTTTAAGTCAGATATACATTATGATATATTGGATTCAACCACGCAGAGCTTTTTGCCTCCGATTTGAGTGAATTATCATTCTATTGTGAGCGTTTGCTGACCTGTCCAAGGGAAGTCTGCTTCCTTTTCTGGTTCAGATTCTAATTTTGCTGCTAGAGTATTTGGTGAAAGGCAGAAAGATATCAATGAAATTCATTTCAATTTCCATAATGAATTTTATAAATCAGTTTTGATATATATATTTCCATCAAGTACATGTTCCATTCGATTTTAGAATGATAATAGTCTCTCCAAGAGCCTGATGTCCTTAACAAAAAAATAACTAATTGAAGACCTGAGAATTTTTCGATCCGATGTTATAGGAAGGACGGTTGGTTTCATTCAGTCTCTTCTGTAGATTCAGGCTTGGATTATTTGGAAAAGGTGTCACAAAAAACTTTTTACGATAATAAGGCGCTAGGTATCACAAATGTTTCGCTAGCTATATTGAGGGGATTCCGGGTCATATACTCTTTCGGCATGAATACACACACCTCAAGAGTTGGCAACATTCAGAAGGTACGGAAAGGGTGTTGCTATTTCTGCAAAATATTTATTTTGTGTGAACTCAGTGGTCTTCAATTTCACGCTCATCTACGAACAGTTGTGGTTACAATTGACGCATTGCAATGAAAAATATGTTTACAAGTCCCAGAATGTGTCTGCTCCTGATTCCTGACAGCTTTGGAGGAAGTCCTGATTGTTATAACTCCTGAATATGATCATAAACTAATATGAGGAGATCTCAGTATCGAGTTTTTCAACCCTTTATTCCAGTTTTTCTAACAACCAAATGAAATCATTGATTATTTTGGATTGATGCAGATAATCGAAGAACCCACTCGCCTAAGTGGTACATTGTTGCCTCAAATTTCATGTCTCTATAGGAACTGTGCAAAAGGTTACCATAGTTTGAATTTATGAGCTTATATGAGCTTCGGTTGTATCTATGTATCTATGTATGTAACGGAATCTTTGAGCATAATTTCCACCAATTTCCAGAAGTCTGATTAATTTGAAACTTTGCATACGTATCAAGGACCGATG
>WOGR01010084.1:0-11062 GCA_015342045.1 Leptinotarsa lineolata
GAAGATTGAGGAGGTAAATTATTCATACAGTGAATAATATTCCAAGAAGGGCACAGTTGTTGTCATGAACAAGGCCAGCATTTTGAGCATTTTCTGTGATTTACTTTTGTCTTTACATTTTAGTTGATTATTGTTATTTGCTAAAAGTTCTATTTTCATTGAAAAGGACACAATGTCTAATTTACCTCATACACACCTCAGTTATCAAATTTTGATTGTTGATTCTGTCACCGTATTTTTTCCTCGGCTTTTCAAATGAACCAAACTCGGTGAGATTTTGATCCAATAACTTGAACATAGTTTGATGTGGTTGTTATCTTTCGGGATATAAGTTTAAATATATTTCCGATATCCTAACACTGTTTCTATCGTATTTGTAATAAATTTGTATCATATCTCTATTTTCTTCACTCGTGAAAGCCATTTTTCGCCAAAAATTCAATGACTTGTGCAATATCCAAATGTCATTGAGTATAACAAATTGAAAGTCAAATTCAGAAACATCAAAGCCAAAGCCTATTATGATAAGAATCTATTTTTTTCAATATCGCCAATTTTTCGAAAAAGAATGATAACTTGTGATACATCATTGAAAAGGTAACATCTGGTTCTATTCAAAAAAGGAAGATACCAATGTTGCGCCCATAAGAAAAAAAAAGTTGATGATGGTGGCCGGAAGACGAAAGGTCGGATAGCAAAGCTGAAAACACCATTATGTAGCATGGAAAAGGTGGCAATGTGGAAATGCAATTTGTTTTTGAATCCTTCGTAAAATAAAGCTAGAAAAAAATTAAAACATTTTCCGAAATTTCTGTTTTTCCGGATATACTCGGAATTTCAGAACTTTCTCAAGCATATTGTTAGTCAGGTAAATGCGCAACTTTGCCCTACCTTAACCATCTTCGTATCTCTCATAGTTTCCGAGACCTCAATGGTGAGGATCAAATTTGAAACACCCTGTACAGAAAGCTATAATTATCAAGTGCCGCAGGTCGAGAGTTTTTTCCAAAATATTTTACATAGGGAAGAGGACCAAGTGATCAGATGCATCTTGGTTTAAATAAAAAAAATACAAATGAATAACTGATGACTAATCATGTTCATTTATTCTGTTTCTATTTATAAGTCATCATAATTTAAAGTTGGTATTTTAGGAACATACAAGTTAATGTTAGGGCAACCAATTTGTTACATACTATTTTTTGTTGACAACTCTCTCCATTATTATGATGGGTACTGAACTGAAGAAAAGAAGAGAGTTGTTTTGCATCATCAACGGAAAAGTAAAGGATATACTAATTCACCTTATATAAATTTAAATTAATTCCTTTTTTTCCTGCTTGCTGGTTATTAAGCTCATAATAGTAGTAGTTGAGAGAAAAAAATTACATACACTTCATAGGACATACAGTCTATAATGAATGAATATATTACAATAAATGAACAGAGGTATTAAATTTCGCTGATACACTCCGTTTTCATTTACTGGCAGTCTATTTGATCTTAGCTTACACCATTTGCAATCTTGGTCTAGCTGCAGTACTTAATTAATTCATCAATTATGCATGGAACAGTTAATCCTTTCCAATCAGTTCCTCTTTTTTAGCTTCATATATTTTTTCTCCTTCACTTATAAAACTATCAGCTATTGCAATGATTTGAGCTTCAACACTTCTTGTAAGATCTTGTGAAATGCCATCTTTTCGTTTGACTTGTTTAACATGTTTTATTTGGACATCTCTAATTCCATCCTTACATTTTGTGAATAACTGCTTCGCATTTTTTGCAAGATTTTCTCGATGTTCCTTTGTTACTCTGGAAAAAATATTTGGAAAATAATCATTAATTTGCAGAAACCAACTTCTATAAACAAATGTCACAAGATTTAGAGTTTCGGAACCAAACTTAATAATTTGAAAATATTTGAAGAGGCATACTGGATACTTTTTTGTTTGCACATTCTTAACGAAATTTATTGTGTAATTGTATAGTCCATTAACAGCGACTGACCAAAACACTATTCTAAAATTTGAGATTCGATACTTGATAATTTCAATATAATTTAAAGTGTGGAATTCTGTACAAATACGTGAAAATGTTTCTTTCCAGAGAACTTTTTTCTATTAACTTGTATTGAATTGGATAAAATAGTTTCTCATTTTGGAGTGACTCTACATACTTAGGTATTGGTATGTAAATTGTTGTACCATCCTGTTGTGGATTCAAGTTCATTCCTGAAGTTTCTATAGCCTTCAGTGCTGCTGGAATAGCTTGTGGAAATATTGACATATTAATTACAATAGTTTTAGGATTCTTCCTGACAATTTGAGCAAGCTCTTGCAAGGTGTGTTCTTTTCCTTCAAAGCTCACGGGCAATAATTCAATGGAACCTGAAGTGGAATGTTGCAAATTAATAACAATTATCACACTTGTCAGCCTCTCATAACTCACCTGTTGTAGAACGTAAAGACAAGTTTTTTATGAAATCATCCTTCAGATGTTCTATAACGTTTTGCATTTGTGATTTCATGGAGGATACATTTATCACTTCTGATAATTGCGTTTCATTTACTTCTACTCTGCCTTTACCTACAATGAAAATCATGTTGAATAAAACTTTTTCTTGAAAGAGTTCTTGCAACCATTTGGGAATATTTTTATTTTCAGTAGGTATATATACAAAAAATTGAAAGATACATACTCTTATACTAGAAAACTAAACAGCTATATAGAATAATATTTTTAGTAAAACTTCCAGATCTAAAAGTACCCAAATTATCTGTTTTAATTTGACATTTTTTTTTCTTACTTTGTGGAAGGTGGGGATATTAGAAAAAGCCCATGAAAATGAATACTTTCAATTATTGAAATCAATGGTTAATACGTCTGAAGTTGAAAATTCACCTTTTTCCTTCTTTTTGTCTTTGCCTTTTGCATAATTTCTAGTGATATGAACCAATTGTGAAGAGCTCTTGCAAATATTTGATGGTTTATAACTTGTTTCACAGATGGTTGTTATATTTCTTTTCACAATATTTGCCTCACGATTAAATGGTGATCTAACAGATATAACCGTATTTGAGCTAATGGGCCCTATTAGCGTCCTCCAATTTTGAAAAATTTTTGAAACAAGCATTTTTATCTCTATTAACCTCACTTTTCATACAATTATCTCCTATATTCTTGTTTTATTTGGTGCGATTTATACAACCTACAATACGAGGTACGTATTTTCCTTGTGGTGATATTTCATAATGAATGTATTATATTTTGAATAAGGTGCAGTGTCCAGTCAATCAATTCATATCATTTAATTAGAAATGTACAAAAATATGTATATACATAATATCTTCTTCGAGAATGAAATTTTCAACATGTCTATCAATGGCATGTGGCAATTATTATTAATCTATTTGTATGTAGACTAGTCTATATACAAATATATAGACTGGCTATATACAAAGTTAATATTATCAAACAACAAATAAAAAAAACTAGAAAAACATCGTTTTAGAGGCAGACATCCTCTTTAGCCAGGCAAGCTTATTGACAGTTCTGCTCTTGAATGAAGGCTTCCAGTAAGCCACATCTAGCGAAGGTATGACAAGATATTAGATGTGATATTACAGAGTTCTTTAGGATAGTCAATAGCATTTCAATTTCTCAGCTATTGTAAAGAAGAGGACACATGTAATTCCACCTACGAATCAATTTTTCCGATCATCTTTGCATATAGACGTATTATCACAATATTTTCGTAGTATACACATCCTTAGAGATTAAGACTATGCTTGTTTTTATGTTTTTCAACAAGATTTCAGGAAATCAAATCCTGAAATACGAATATCTATGATTTGAAGATCTTTTGTAAAATCAATAATCATGAAAATAGTTTATAGGAAATACTGCATTTATTCATAGTAGACTTTTTCAGGTCCTAAGAAATCCAAACATTACCCATGAATTAATTAGTTGAGATCATTAAAAATATCAAATGTAACGGTAAGGTGCATTTTATCGATTTTACATAGATTTTATTCCCATTGAAAAGTATAGTGAATAACCGATAACGGGAAATGTAGCGAAAAAGTCCGTTGGAAAGTGGACTTTCACAAAAAAAGTGTGTTTGTTTATTTATTCATTTATTTATTTAGCATGGCTAATACAATCTGGTTTTATTACCAAGATACGTTAGTATATAAAATATAAAACACATCAATATGTATCATTAGTAGAAACTAAACTAAAACGCTAATTGTTATTGAATTAGAATCAAAAATAGCTGTGTTAGATACAGAGGATGATATAGATATTATAGTATAAAAAGATCAGCGGACTTTCTATACCTAAAAATACTTCTGAGCTGCTTAATTTATATTGACAGGTACCACTCTTGAAAATATTTATATAACTAAAGACATTTTAATAGAATCTGGTAGGTTCCTATGTGTTACAAATCCTGCATCGAAAATACTTTTTTTCGTGCACATCAGGTTAGTTTGGCGAACGTTTAGATGGTTCTTTTGGCGTGTATTATATGAATGTATTTCATTGCGGAATTGTAGGTTTGTAGACAAATATTTTGGTAGCATATTGTTTATAAGTTTGTATATAAAAATCATTGTACGAAACATAATTACATTTTTAATTGACAGCCAATTTAACTTTATTTGCATTCTGTTTACATTTTTATATCTGTTGGCATTTAGTACATCTATTTTGTACAATTTATAGCTTATGAATATCTGATTCTCTGCATATAAAGAGTATAGACGAACAATATTCGAGATGGGATTTTATTATACTATTATATATTAATTGTTAGTTACCGTTTTGCTAATCCTATATACGAAGCCTATTTTCTTAGATATTTTCTTTGAAATATAATCAATGTGCTCACTAAAGGTAAGTTTTTCATCAATAATCATACCCAAATATTTAATATAGCGATGTCCATTGATCAAAACAGCTGCTCAGCGGGAAAAATAATGAGAAAAGGGCGCGAAGGGATGGAGTTTATCAAATGCACCAAAATTATATCGCTACATAGAGACTCTCATTTCGTTTCAGGAGTTCGAACCCCCACACCTTCAATATTCCACCAAATACACATAACCTCGAAATCAATTTTTCCTCTCGATGTTGAAACCTGGAACAATACTTTTTCACTGTTTCTTTCTTTCAATTAATAATACCTAATATGCTACTTTTCAAAACATTCCCCTTGATCGCATACGTCTAGAAACACTTGTTGTATAGTCATTAATCTATAACTATCAAGTTCCTGGAGTGTTGAACAACCATCTTCATAAAATAATTCGTCCAATTCATCAAGTTCAACATTTGTACTCCTTATCTTTTGTATATAAACAACTACTTCCAAATATATTCTTTGCAGAGCAGTAAACGACATGTTTCAGTGGCTTTTTTTCTGAAAGCGAGTATGCTGCAAAAGCAAGTGATGCATATTTTTAATATACCTAATTCTATATTTTTCACCAAAAAAAAAATATTGCTGTTCGCCGACTATTGTACATATTGCCTGGAAGATAGTCTAGCTTAAACATTTTTTTCAACCGGCACTATTGTCTGGAAGTTTGATTTCTTCAAAATGCAACAATGGTTTTCTCGTGGCAATCATGAATTGAAACGATGAAAACTCTCACAATCATATACTCTTTTCCATAACATCTATTCACAACCAAATCCGATATATAACCAATTGTTTTCACTTGTAATGAAACACTTTTAAAATTTTTATCTATGGATATATTTTATTCTCTTCATCATATGGAATTTAATCTCTAAGGAGAACCTTTTCGAAATCCCAATTCTTTCTTCATTTCCCCTAAATCCTAAATCATCCACAAGCGACTCTAAAATGCAGTGTAAACATTAGGAAGTGTCTGCTATTGTGTGCTTTCGAGTGTACACCATCGTAATACGGTTGGTCGATCGGCTACCTGGTTATTTATTATGCAATTTGGATGTAATTAATCCTAAATCGACCAATATCGGGTCGAAGATTCCAACTGGATTATTATATATTGTTATTGTTCGAAACCGTGTTATTTGATCATTGTCACGGTAGAAAAAAACGTGGTGAAACACGTTTTTGGACACGGAAAAACAAGAAAAAAATGGTTTAATGATGACTTGCGGCAAATGAAAGACAATCTCAGTTGCATTAAAACTATCTGTGATACCACCAATAGCGCGGAAGATCTTTTTGCATTCAAACTATGTATATCGTAAGCAATGTAGAAAAAAGACTGAAAATGTAAAGAGAGAGTCATATAGTGGTTTTGTTAGAAAATCTGAAAATAGACAAAAAGTACATGGCAAATTATAAATGGTTATTTGAATAGAAACCCGAGACAAAACCAAACTAGTGATATAACCGGGGATATTTTTAATGAATTCTTTATTAATATAGCAGATAATGTTATATCAGAACTACCCGGAGTCCCATTCACTTCGAACGACTTACCTAATGATGCTAAATCATCATGTTCTTAATTCTTTCTAGAACCTAGAACGCCATCAGAAATAGTTGATGCAGTGATATCTTTGAAAAATTCTTCTTGCTTAAATTTTTACGGTATATATAAACAGTGGCATGATGGAGGCAAATATAGATCCTCCGACACTTTTATTCAACTCATGTATACAAAAAGGGTGTTTTCCAGACATGTTCAAATGTGCAAAGGTATTGCCAATGTTTAAAAAAGGCCTCTAGTTGGTAACTATAGACCAATATCAATCATTCCCGTTTTGGGGAAAATCTTTGAAATCAATCTTAAGAACAGGCTGATTAACTTTTTTATCAATAACAAATTATTTAGTCAACATCAATACGGATTCAGAACGGGTAGATCAACAGATGCAATTCCCACGATGACCTTCCCAAAAAGTTGTAATTTTATGGAGGGAGGGGGCTACCACTCAGTTTATTTGATTCATACGTATGTAACAGAACCCAATCTGTGTGTGTGTGTGTGTGTGAATGAAAACATTTCTGACTATAAAACTATCAAGAATGGTGTACCACAGGGATCCATTCTAGGGCCATTGCTATTTTTGATACATTTCAATGGCTTCAGTCATTTTATGTCACTAGATAAATATGTACTTTCTGATTCCATGAGAAAAACGTAAGCAGGAATATTGAACTTTTTGTAATCTAGCTGCATCAACCTGTAGAAGTGCTGGGCCATATATACTATCACAATAGGCTAATTTAAAAATCACCAACGATTCGCACAACTCAAGTTCAATTTTAGTAGATAACAAATTACGACCAGGATACAGCTGTCTCAGAATATTGAACTAGCTCTGGCAGAGGTAGCTGACGTGTTTGATAAATTTTAGGTCAACATCAAACCACATACCTAGGTTTTTTATTTCTCTTACAACGGTCAACGGCATTCCTGCTGACCTGATTTGATAACCTTGAGTTAGCTGATCACGTTTTGATTTAGTTCCGAGAAGCATCGCTACTGACTTCGATGGGTTGAGTGTGAGATTATTTTCATGGAAAAATTCTTGAACCTCAAGGTATTATCAGGGTTGACAGGTTACTATTTTTTATTCAATAACTTTCAAGTGGACGCCATAAAGGATCAATGACACTTTTCAGTCTGACATTTGACGAATTTTTTTTCAATTTGGCACCAGTACGATGCGATACAAATATGTCTGGAGAACAATTATTGCAACAATAACGTTACGAGGCAATATAAATCCGACGTCACAAAAAAAACGATGGCTCATTTGTAATCGTCATTTTCATTTAGTGCTCCCTTTCGCAGCGTTTCGAACGATCATACTTCAAAAGGAACATCATACCCAAGAAAGCCATTACATTAATAACAATCCATTAAAAATAACAGAGAAGCAGCGAAAGAGAGGCCGACACACAGAGCGGCTATTATTAAACACGGTGCAGCTTTCATCTCTCTGTGTATAAAAGAAACTTTCGGATTACGTGCGTGCGCTGCCCTAAAACAGGCGAGATCTCTGGGGACCGCTCAAAAACCGACCGGAATACGATAGCGCAGTTTCCCTTTGACCATCGTTTTCGCAGAAGAGTATTTAATAAATGACAGTTCAGACTTTTTTATTGGCAACTGGTTTATCGTTCTCATCCATCAACCGAAATCTATTTTTCATGCCTTGCTCGGGATCGCACGATAAAGGACCTCGTTAATCCTCAGCTCGCACAAGTTTCGATTTTTGAGGATTGTCGTTCGTTGGGGAGTGACAGCTGGTTAACGAAAAACAGATTTCAGCAGAACAGGCAGAAATATTCATTACCAACAACCTGCTGGTGCTTTACGAGCAAAATTCAGAAGATTTTATAATAATGATATTCATTTACCATAGATGAAATGATAACAAATATCGCATTACATGCCTAAATCAATGAAGGTGTCAATCTCCCAATAGATATACAAAGACAAAAAATACACAGTACTAATTAACGTAACAAGTCTAAAAAATAGGGCGAGTAGACAAAATCGTCGTCGTGGAAGTCTGCTAGTCCAAAAAAACTGTTCCCGGACTTGTCGAGTACACTATTTTTTTAGAAAAAAATTTCGAACATTTTCAATCTAAAACCCAAACAGGTACCCAAACAGAAATTTAACCACCAGCCACAACAAAAGATAGGTTAAGAGAGCACCACGTATCTGTGAACCTGAGAGTCTTCTTGAGGAACTCAAATATCTATGATGTCAACAGGAAATAATAGAAGAAACAATGGATTTTTTGGGAAAGAAAGTTTTTGGCTTTCTACTACTCCATCTTAATACAACAAATGTGGGAATCTTCCAAAGAAAGGAAGGAAGCAATCATTTTAAAAAAAATAACTCTTAACATAGATGTGTAGATCATTCAAAGAAGTAACTTTCGGACACAAAATGGAAGAAAAAGGCGTTCTGAAACAGCTACTTTCATATAAACATTGAATTACACGAAAGAAAAAATTCTTTCGAAACAAATACTTTTATATGAACACTGAATTATACAAAAAACACTTTTTTCTACTTAATTTGTATTCCAAACGTTCGTTTTAGATTTGAGTTGGATATCATTCACAAGATTTCTTCACGATATAACAAATGAAAGATGAAAAAAATTCACTTACATGGAACTCAGCCATCCTCAATGGTAGACACGTGTTTCGCCATAAGACACCTGCCTCAGGGCTCTTCAGTACCAATATGGAAATTATCATAAGGAAAGCACACACATCATTCATATATTACGATTTTTCATGACATGAAAGATGTCGACAACTATCTTCCCTTTTTTAGGTAAAATTGTAGAAATTCTGGTAAAACATTAGTTGCTAAATTCAAATCAATTTGGTTTTCGAAAAAATAAAACTACTCTGAAAGCCATTACAAATGTTGTACAGAATATTGTGGATTGTTTTGAAAGAGGTTAACACACGTCGGTGACAATGTATGACCTTAGTAAAGCACTTGATTGTGTATTGCACGACATACTTTTAGAGAAACTCGAATTTTATGGAATAAAAGGGGTACCACCCCAATTTTTTAAAATCTTATCCATCCAATCGAACATAGTTCGTGTATTATGGCGGTACATTTCGGAGTTTCGAAGTATTGATCATGGTGTACCCCAGGGCTCCATGCTGGGGCCACTATAATTTATAATTTTCTTTAATGACATCTTTGGTTATATCACCGGGTTTTTGTGTTTGTTACGCTGATGATACCTACTACCTTTATTCAATCCCATGAAAATATAATTCTTCTGGGCGAAGGCACCTCAAGTGTGGAGAAAGAGGCCGAAATACGGTTCACAACAAACGAATTGAACCTAAATAAAAGTAAAACCCAACGAATCGTATTCTCGTCCAATATTTGATTTACTGAATGGTTCTCGCAAATATTTGCGAGAACCAGTCAGTAAAGTTGCTTGGTATAACCTTAGATAATAGATTAAATTGGCAACCCCATATTGATAGTTTGTGCAAAAAACTATCCTCACAACTCTACCTGTTCCGTCGCTTCAAAAGTGCTATAGATACTCTTACTCCTTTGTCAGTTTATTTCGCACTATTTCATTCAAATTTGAATTATGGAATTCATCAATGGGGAAATTCACCATATGCTATGAGAGCTTTTCGAATTCAGAAACGTGCTGTGAGAATAATAGCTGGTGTACCGTACAATTTTTCATGCAGAGAATTATTCAAATATTCCAAAATAATGTGCCTTCCTTCTATCTATATATACCAAAGTCTCTTAGAAATACATAAAAGTAAATCTGAATCAAGCCAGAACATCGATATCCACAACTATAGCACTAGGGATGCTATAACCAGCCGCATATTATTGAAAAAAAGACAAAATTTGGTTGTTCCTTGTCTGGGAGATCACGTGCACTATGCATGATAATGTTTTGGAGCACTCTGTTGCTTGTATAGACAGAGTATAGACATACAACTGACACAAGACATGGCAATGCATTGGAAATGTCGCACCACAGACTGAAACTGTATGAGCAAGATACTTTTTTTTGAGGTCTGGATGCATTGTAGCTTCATTGTAATGAATGTAATAATCCATTTCAGAAGGTAGCATTGTTGCTCTCATAGCAGGCCGAGAATTTTTCGATACGTTTTCGTAGACAAACCGTAGAAACTTCACTTTAACATTACACTGTCGAACGACAATGGTCTCTGACTCACGTCCCGAAAATTAATTTTTAACACGCTTATATAGGCTTCGGTTGTATCTATGTATGTAACGGAATCTTTGAGCATAATTTTCACCAATGTCCAGAAGTCTGATTAATTTGAAACTATGCATAAGTATCAAGGACCGATGACAATACAATAATTTGATCATAGTTTTCCATTATCCTTATAAGGACCGCCAGGATTAATAAATTCTTTTATAGATCCTCTGTAGTGGAGTAAAAAAGATAGAGCTAGCGCGCGATCTGCGCATGCCTGCAGTTTCGGACTTACTCTTTCGCTCGGGCACTCGGCACAGCACAACGGAGGCAGAAACGTTTTCAGGGTAGT
>WOGR01010085.1:0-12934 GCA_015342045.1 Leptinotarsa lineolata
GTCTCCGTATTATCTTCCTGAAGGGTAGTAGTGATCAAGCCGCAGGCCACTAGTTTATGAAAAACCATGGACATATGGAAGTGCAGGCGGACTGGACAGCGGAGAGTTACTATGAAAAACATATGTTATCTTCCTGGAGCTTCCACCTTCATATCTAATCAGCAGTAATTGAGGTGTTAAAACCTATTTAAAATAATTTTTTTCAATCAAACTTCGAATGGACTGATCAGTTGTGCACAGACTGTTCAACATTTTTGGTGGAAGTATCGGCGATTTCTGAACAATTTGGGATTCTTCATGATGAGTCGTAGTGATTAACCCGACGTCCACCAGTTCTTGAAACAAACTGGACATCTAGGGGTGCAGGCGGCCTGGAAAGTGGAAAGCTACTATTGGAAACATCCATTGTCTTTCTAGAGTTTTCATCAATTCGTCCAATTGGGGCTGAGGGGAGTGTTGGGGTTTCGTAGAAACAATTTTCTCTCCTCGAAGTCGATCTATAGGATCGTTTGTTGGCAAAAAAAACTTTGTTGATAACCAATTACACTGCAGTGACCATACAAACAAATATTGGCATTGAATTACTTTCTGTGCAGTTTCATATTCAATAGGAACTGGTATGAACCAGATAATGATGAGTCGTTTATTGTTCAAATTATGAATTGTGTAACCCTTAATTTATTTGTTTGATGAAACCGTATGAACATCTGGGAAAACCTGAACATCCTTGAATTCAAAAGCGTAATTCACTTTTCGAGGGAAAAAACACAAATCAAAACACAAGACCTAACATTCAACATACTCTATAAAACGATACAAGTTTTAGAAACAATGAACCTAGGGAAACACTCATACAAAGATTATTACCTGTTATAATCCAGGTACAGGCAAAGTTGATCGAACGCCGAGATAGAAGCGTAATCAAAGTACTTCTCGAGTCAATACCTGTCTTAGACGATGTGACAGCATGAAAGAGCAAACAAGATAAGAAAATGTTCAGTAGTGCCACGATGATAGCACATTCTGCTATCGAAATCGCTCGCATGTAATTAAAACTTATCAATGTTTGGAAGTCTTTCAGTAAACGAGTATTGATATTCAATTGATTATAATGAAACATTGGGAATGAAGAAAAACCAGTTGCATCAACTAAAAAAAAAATATCATGAATAATATATTATTCAGTTGACTTGGGTTATTTTTCTTATATTACTATAGTAATTTCTGATACTTCATTGAAACTTCTTTTCTGTTTTCATTCAGTGCATATTCCTTTCTGAGAAATCGTTACATATCAGGAAATATTTCATTAGTTAACAATTCATGAATAAGTTATTATATTACTTCCGGTAGATAACTTATATCTACCTGTTCATTTGTATACCTATTCACTACCTGAATGAATGATCTCCCGTAGATTTGAATAAATGATCTTCCGGAGATTATAATCTTTCTAAGTTGATGGGGGTAATAAAAATTGCGGAAGTGTGCATTTGAAAGTATGTGAACTTATTCAAAATGGATCGTGTATATTTTCAGGACAGATGATGTCAATAAGGTATTTTTAGAATAATGTTGGTTCTGGAAATTTTTATCATTCGAAACTGAAATTTTGCGGGCAGAACTATAACGAAATGGAACCAAAAATCACTCTGAATCGGAATTGGTGGAATTATTCGCGAAAAAAAAACATAACCTAAGACAGATAAGACAGATTATACGAGATCTGGTATCATTTGTCGCGAGCTACCAGGCATTCATAAAATTTCTGAAAGATTTAGTTCTGGGTTATCTGAAGTTTACAGACCATTCTTCGAGATTTCACCAGTATGATAACAACTGGAAATGAAGTAGCAGTTATCAATAATACAAGTCTTCAAACACTTTCGTACTCATCTACAAGGCATAAATTTCACTGTGATGACCGATTGCAACTCTATTAAAGCTGCAGCTACAAAAAGCATCTGCTGGATCCAGTGAGTTGAATTTTCTGCCATGAAACTGAAGAGCATTTGTTGCTTTTTTGTTGTACTGCATCTGAAACTTATTATTAATTGGTGGAAAATTATATTTCCCAAACCACTAGTGGAGGTGAAATTGAAAATTTTGATGCCGATTTTTTCCAAACCTGTGACAACTATCAACATACATTTGTTTATTAGTTGTATGATAGTCATCATTTTGGCACTATTGCACATAACAGTTGGAAAATATTGAATGATATATAACATTGTTCACAAGAAACAAATGCATTGAATCATGTTCATTCGAAAAGATGTGTTGTGATGAATGATACGATGAAAAATACGAAAGTAATAGCTATCAATCTTCTTTACTTCGGTAGTCACAAAGATATAATCATCGAAGAAATAGACTTGGGCTTTGTTCAGTTCCCTTTTCCCCTTTACTCTCTTCTAGTGATCAGTAAATGAAATAAAACACCCTCATTCATTCCATACATCCACTCTTGCTTGCTTTTCTATAACGAATGGACCTTGAATCATACCCAACAGAGGAAAATTAGTTAGCGTTACACAATCTCATCTCGTGCTTAGACGTGTATTTATTTCTCACTTCCAAGATTGATATCGTCACAATATTTCGGTACACTTCATCTCTATTCTTTCAGTTATTTGTAATGACAATGATAATTAGGATTATGATAATGGTGACAGTTATGATACATACCGAAATATCTGAATATATTTTAGAAAACACGAATCTAATGAAGACCTACTATTATGAATATGTTAGTATATTACATCCGGTAATTTGTAACAACCAATCAATAATGACAGTGATTAGATAATAAAGAATTATTATGAACATAACAAAAATAATGTATGTTGAAGGCTCCTATTCACTATAAACTAACTGAAAGTATTTATTCGACTCTGACAATCGATTGTTTCACAACTCTTCCATTGTCTCTAGATTTTCTTCAAATGAGCAATGTTTCTTCGCAATACATCACCTTTTCTCATTGGTTTACTGTATGTGGAACATAATTGAAATAAACGGTTGATTTATTCTCTTCCATACTATTTTTCAACAAAACTCATCTCCCTATTCTAAGCAACAATCTTCTACTTTTTTCTCCTGTCTGCATATTCGTTGCCAACTTCTTTAATTTTTTTATCCCTATCTTTCTCCACCGCATGATGAAACTCATATGCTCTATCTAACCTAATGCGATTTTTATTATGAAATATTCTGCGAAAACATTTCAAAAAGACTTTTCCCAATTACAGAATGGAGCATGCTGTTATACATTACTAGGTCGTCCAGTGGAACTCGTTGCCAGTCTCTTCCAAGAGACTGACTAATTTTCAGTGATTTCAGGATATCTCGATTTTATTTTATGACTTCTTCATTCTGTAGTGGCCAATATGATATGGTGTGTTGAATAGTTATTATTTTAAAGATGAATAAATATACTTTTTTGTCTAATTTCCACTACGTTTATTTATTCGTACGACCGGTTTTGGGGTGTAGCCCATTATCAAGTGAAACTAACCCACTAACTTTATGGAGTGAGCACAAGAATCATACAGGGTCTTTCACGAAGAGCGTTCGTTAGGAATATATGGAGAACTATTCAAAATAAAAACTTGAAGTTTTGTGGTAGTGGGTTTTAAAAAATGGCCTTCTCAACTGAAATATTTTTAACTTTCGGTCTTCCTCCGTTATATCAGAAGGTGAGGACAACTTCCTTATTTCGAATAGAACATCCTGTATTTTATTACATTTTTGAATTTCTCAGCATATTTCAGGCCCACTTTGTATAACAATGCCTATACCCAAATCTGTTAGTTTTCGAAATACAAATTTTTTTCTGAAAAATTTGACAATTACAGCACCACTCCGAAAAAATCATAACTCATAGACAATAACAGATGAAAATGTGAAATTTTACACAATCACACTTCAAGCATCAAGTCAGGAACGGGACAATCGAATTTTTGGAAATAATTCACAGGGTGGTCGAAATTTTCCCCTAAAACATAACATCGAGAAAACTGATGAAACACCATTTTTTCAAATAGAAACCATACACTATTCTATTATTTTTAGATACTACGAAAAAAAATATCAAATTCATGAAGAATGTCTTATACCTAAAATACATCTCTGGCAGGATATATCCGTGCATAACTCCCCACACCAATCGATATATCAAAGACAATCAATCAAAGTCACTCAGACTCAAGGTTGTGTATCAAGGACAAAGCTTGTCGTCATTCAATGTTATAACGTCACACGTAACACGTAACTCAAGGCAAAGTCATAGGCGAAGAGTAAAGAAGTGGTTCTCGGTAATGAAGTCACAGGCAACACAAGGCCAAGTCATGAGTGGAGAGTAAAGAAGGGGTGTCAGATCATGAGGTTACACGCAACTCAAGGCCAAGTCATAGGCGGAGAATAGAAAAGGGGTCGTCAAGGTCACAGGCAGTGTGGTAACACTGGGGGGGGGGAAATGTTTTGTTAGGGGAGGCTATCAATCACCATTTGCATTCTGCTAATGTGATAAAGCCTTTCAAAAAAATAAAACAAAATCTTCGATAGACTGTATGAGGCATGGGGAATTGAGAAATTATACTTTGTTAAAATAGAAAACAAGACTCATGTCAAGTCTGTGTGTTCTGGAAAAATACCACACCAAACCTAGAGTGCTTCTCTATCGGATCCCGATGAAATAAACACCTATTTTGCTCAATTGGTACGGAATGTTTTTGATGATTGTGATGAAGAAATTGAATTACCTGGCAATAATTATTCAATCAAGTAAAGTAAATTCTCATTTTGATTCGCTACCAAAGAAGATGATGCATGAAATCTTATTAAAAGCCAAGCTTCAGGGGTTGATAATATTTCAATCAAAATGTTGAAACTCTGTAGCCCGTTTATATATAAAAATATTGCCCATATCATCGATTGTTGTGTTGAACGTTCATATTTTTCAAACTTGTGGAAAATTGACTTTGGGAAACCACCTATTCCCGAAAATAATGAATCAGCCAGTTATTCTGATTTCAGAATTATCAATATATTCTCGGCCATGAACAAAATTTTTGAAAAGGTTATTCATTCACAAATTAATGATTATTTCAATACCAATTTGCATCAAACTAAAATATTTTGGTTTCGGTAGTGCTGCCTTATTTCTCATCTGGTCTTATTAACTGGGTGGATCTTAAAAAGGTCACTACTCCTTTATCTCTTGGTATTCTATCTGGGGTACCAAAGTGTTCCATTTTGGGACCTTTATTGTTCATCATTTTCGGGAAAGAAAGGTTTGTTTTGGCTTTCTATTTCTCCATCTTTATTCAAAAAAGTGTAGAGCAATACTGTGAATGATATATGGTTCGATTCAATTACAAATTTTTGGGATATGAACTGAATAGAAAAATGTGTTTTTTGTATAACTCAGTGTCCATATTTGTTTCGAGAGTACTTTTCTTTCGTATAATATAATGTTTATATGGAAGAAGCTGTTTCGGGAAGGTTTTTTCTTCAGTTCGTGTCTGGAAGTTACTCCTTCGCATGATCTACACATCTTAATATAGATTCATTCCTTTTTTTCGGAAGATTCACACACTATTTTGTATAAAGATGGAGAACTAGAAAGCTCAAATCTCACTCTGCCGAAAGTACACCCTTTCCAGAAAAAAACCCTATCTATTTGAACAAATGACATTTTCCCAACCTATCATATTATTCTGACATTCTACAATATTTTTTTCATAACAGGAACAAGATCTCACAAAGCTATAGCTATCAACACTCCTCTGAAAAATCTGTTCGCAATCGAAGCTGATGAACAGATGGCACATCATCTTTGTTGATCTATCATTCAATGCCAACTGACTTTGATTTTCGACAGTCTTGGAAAAATTGATACTGTAGATAACGCAGCTTTGGCATTCAGAATCACTGAAATTTATCAGTCCGACAATAACCTGTTTTCAGAAGCAGACTATACACCATCCTCAATTACGAATATATTTTTTCCATCTGCCGATGCGGATCCTCTGCTTCATGTTCTGTAGATATAGCTTGGAATTAGGAGATGCAAAGCCATCATGCTGTATCTGTTGCACCCCTTGAACAAGAATCAGTTACTTCTACGTCTTCCAGAAACAGAAACATAACCAACTGAGTATCATAATATTTCGACTTTTGTTAAAGTGCATCATCAACCAACTTCAACACATGATTTCGAGTGTTGCTATCTGATCCAGTGGACCAGATAGATGAATTTCAGGAACAATAAGTTATTCTGCTTTCTATTCTACGTAAAATTTCGGGGTCTGATATTCCTTCAATCACTATAAGCCCATTATAATAGGCAACATATATCTAGATATGACGGAAAAATGCTAGCAGGTCGAAAATAATAGCCAATAGTCCATTAAAAAATGTGTTATCGATCGAAGATCTAACAGAATTTAAAAAACCAAAGTTGAACATGGAAACCACAGTTGAACATGGAAACCAAAAGGAAGCCAAATAACTGGATTGTAGTGGAAGATAAAATCACAGACAACAGCAGAAATCAAGAGAAGTACACATTTATATTTGAAGTGTGGATTAGGTGTGAAATCAACTAAATTTCCATTCTTAAAGTAATCAACTGAAAATTGCATACAGTTGCCCCATATGACTCTACGAGTTTCGCAGAAACAATCATTTATCTAATTAAGTTTTTAGCGTGAAATGCCATAATTGAAATATTTATAAATAACCCGTTCTCCTGGGAGTTATATTGCATTCATCATTCATCTGATTAGGTTTTGTAATAACCTATTGATAAATGGAAGAATAATTTGGTTTACTAGTCCAATTGATAAAGCTACCGCGTCCTTAATAAAATTTATTGTGGAAATTGTATAATATATAATACATTCACTAATGTCAATACATTTCATTTTATTATATTTACAGAAAACATTTTATTGGTTTGACTACCCGTAATATCATATATATACAAAATTTTCAATTTCAGGCGAAATCATTTTGAAAAAGTGATAAGCCACATTCTTTTGATCAACCGTGAACGGTTTTGACAGTTGTTTAGTATCAAATGGGAACGGTATCTTCATTTCTCTCCGTTGGTTCCGTGTCTACCTCGTTATTGTCTTCATCATCATCATCATCATCATCATCATCATCATCATCATCTAATATTATTTCACGGCTGGCAATAGTTGTTTCTTCTTGTTTAGCTGGTTCGGATGAATGAATTATACTCTCATCTGTCGTTTGGTTCAAAAGGGATTGCTGCTGCTGAAAAACAGTTGAAAATATCACTTTGCTATGGTTTGTGTTCTATCCTGATGGCGTTTCTTAGCTGCCACTCTTCCTCATCTTCGTTGAAAAAAAAAATAAATTTATCTCGACAAACACCGCAACATTCGTCTGTTGATTTAGGATCGGCAGAAACACTGGGAATGACGGCTTCTTCTGCTGCCTTCTTTCCAACATCATCAGCTTGCTGCTGTTGCTGATCAAAGTAATTTTTCTCTGAAAATGATATATTTTATAAGAAACTTCCAATAACATGATATCGTAAAATTTTTAGCCAACAAGTTTATTCTCAGCAATACTCACCTCTTTCTTTTAAATCTTCTATCTCTTCGTAATTCATCCAATCAGATAAGGAATAGTACCACCTCCTACTATTTGCAATACGGTTATTTCTTTTCCTTTTTCGATTTTGCCGGAAATGCCAATCCAAATGCTGAGTATACTGCATGCTATCCTGAGGAGGAAATCTCATTCCGCAACTGCTGCACTGCATTCCGGAGTGAAGAGTCGAATAAAGAACGGTTTGTCGAACCTTGAGTGACTCCGGCTTTTCAAATGTAATTGGCCTGAGATTTTCCCAGGCATTTTTTTCGAGTTTGGAGACCGTTGGACCAGAAATAGGTTTTGCTATTGGTTTCTCAACAGAAATTTCTTTGTTCAAACTGGGCAAAGTTTCCTTTATAGGTTTTTTCTGGTCTGCAGAAGTAACTAAACCAAAATCTACTAGTTTCTGAAACAAGTCGTTGATGTTAATGAGTTCAGTTGGTTTGGAAGTTATAGTTTGACTCTCTGGAACTTCCGGGTTCGT
The DNA here is from genome assembly GCA_015342045.1 of Leptinotarsa lineolata. Lineage (NCBI taxonomy): Eukaryota > Metazoa > Arthropoda > Insecta > Coleoptera > Chrysomelidae > Leptinotarsa > Leptinotarsa lineolata. The sequence goes on from WOGR01010085.1 coordinate 8,117, forward strand.
TCGGTTTTCAAACTGATGAGCTGCAGTTTTGGGGATGGGAGCCAATGTAGGAGTCACAGCATCATGAGAACTCCACTGACTCATATTTTGTTGCTGCAAGAGGTTCCTATAGTGGTTTGAAGAATTGAAATTACTCTCAGGCGAGTCGGCCCCCCTCAAAATTGTTATCTTTTCCATGTTTGGTAGAGCAGTATCGTAGGCATCAGGATTCCTATCTTGGCTCTTCTCGTCGAACGTAGGGCTTACTATGCCCTTGCCCTTCATATTTCTGATATTCACTCTACCGGGCTTTATACCTTTGGGCAATACTGAAAATCTGATGAAATGTTTTTTACCATTTATTAGTATGAGTTTAGGAAGACCACCATATTCAACATTAAGAGGTACGTCATTTATTAAAACTGTTTTCAATGCATTCACGAATTGCAAAGTGTTCGTTTCACCCTCAAAAGCAAACTTTTGAAGTTTAGCATCCAAGAACACGGGTACAACAACCTTATCGTCTATGCATACAATAATTTTGCCAGCAACTAAATCTGTTCTTTTTGTATCACCAATTTTCAGTGGAGGTGGCGGTCCTACCAACTTTACCGTTGTACTGACTCCTTTCAAGTCAATACAAATAGCACTACCGAAGGGGCATTCATAAGGCACCTGATCGATAAAGATTTCCCTGCTGGGAGCACCGATCTTTACTTTATGAAGACTTCCATTGATTAGAACCTCTTTGTACGGATGATTCAAAGCAAACAAATAAGACTCTTTGTTGTTGAATGTGATCTGTCTAGTACCATCATCCTGGAACGTCAATTCCCTGGGATCATCCCAGCTGATGAACGTGATACCCAACTCGCCGTAGAAACGAATATCTTTCGGAACGCCATCAATGACAATAGTTTTGATCTTATCCTCGATGACAACTCCACTGGGTAAATGATCTTTCGTCCCAATGTCGAAAGGAACTGAAAGTTCCTCTTCTGGTGCCAGAGGGAAATCTGTAGGCCGTAAAACCTGCTGAGAATAAGAAGGCAAACTTCTCCATGGGATTGGTTGATTCCATGGCCTGACAGGCATTTTTGGTGGATTTTCCCAAAAATGTCGACCGCTTCGGCCACGTCTCCAATTGGGAGGACCAGGAAACCTTCTCATTTCCCTACCATCTCTTGAAGAGAAAGGACCAGACATGAAATCATCTCGTGGAAGCATCGGTTCAACGTTCAAGCTTTCGCCTTTGTCGTTAGAAGTATTTGAGTTTTTCCCTGCGTTAGGCTTCATTCTGTTTGGTTCCAGTTTGGTATTCGGTTCAGATTTTTCTTGCTCCTCTTCATCTACACATCCTTCTTCTTCGTCACAACTGATGAATTCCTCGTCACTTATTGGCTGCAAAGATATATTGAATGATTCCTCTTTGTTATCTTTCTTGGCCTCTTTCAATTTATTTTTCTCCATTTGCATAATTATTTTGTTGAGGAGGATTTTCTCCTGCTCTTCGGTGAGGTTGACCATCTTGATGATTTTATCATCCATAGGAGAATTCATTATTTTTCGAGCTGGATCAGATGTTGAGGATACTTCTGGATCTTAATCTTCCGAAGACCTAAGCCGATTTTCGTTATCTGTAAAAGAAAGAGAAACATTCACATATTATTGTTCATCCAAAGTGGACCAAGAAATAGCAACAAAATCACTTGATCACCACGTTATATAAAGAGTCATATATGTAGTTTTCAATGCAACATCATGCAACATTTTGTAAAAAAAAATCGAAAAAATGTTTGGTGTGGAGCACCAGTTTCATCATTTTTCTGACCAACATATCAGTTACAAACCAATCCGATAATCACACTTTTATGCAAACTTAACATTGTCCTACAGTCCCATAACTATTCAGAAGACTTTTGTTTTAGCGATCTCTACTGAGCATGATTGTGATTTTGAACATGACAAGACTCATGCAACATGTCCGAAAGAAAATAGTAGGTAGGAACTGATCAAATCGAAATGAAATTTTTGATCAGTAACGTTTTGAAACAAATTTTTTGTTTCAGTTGATGACAAATTATTGCGTTTTATGAATGGAGTTGTTTTGTGTACAGATTTTTGTATATTTATTATTCACAAATAAGTTTTATGTACTACGTTAACCACACAAGACAAAGTGGGAATCATTCTATTATATGGTGAGAATGTTCCATATTGGAATGTTGCCTGCAATTTCATTCCCCGGCATCCAGGTGGAAATATTCACTTCAGTATCGTAGGAAGGATATTAAAAACATAGAAAGAAAACTCTGTGGACAATCGTCTCAAGAAACCACATAATTCAATGAACTATAATGAAGAAGAACAACTCAATGCTTATTGAGCGTTGTTGAAATACGGAAAAACCAACAATAGGAGTATTACTGAAAATACAGGGGTTGGCAGAGGAACTGAGATAGGAATTTTGCACAAAATTGAATTCCAACTCTATAAGATGAAGTTCATACATACTATCAACCTGCAACTGTTGGGGTTAGCCAAACTCCAAGATGATTTGGATACGAGACTGCGGGATAGTTAAAGCGAGGACGGAAAAAACCTTCACAGCATCTCTTCATCAGTGTATTAGCTAGGTTGTGTACGCACGCATTATTGCATATTAGTCATTTTGTATTATCACGCTTCATTTGCTCAATGGGGTTTGAATAACCGCACCTCATCAGTTACGTTACTTTTCTTAAAAGAGCTTCCTTTTTATTTATTGCTGGATTTAGCAGTTTTGATGATATCTCACAGATAATTGGCTGGATTTTATGAAAGAGCTCGTGAAAGAACTAGTAGAACTTCGACTAAATGCAAGATTGATCGATGAGCGATTACCTCCCGAGTTACGGATGTAAATTGCGAGGATCTTGAAAAAAACGTCCCTGCATTGGCGCCATTTTATTTTGCAAATTTTTTGTATCGATATTATATAATCTTATTATAGTGTATGGAACTTATTTTCATTTTTATAGTTCTATCCAGTATCAAGTATTTCTCAATTAATGCAATCAGTGTTTTTTCTGAACAACAAATACAGTTTCCGCAATATATTCAATTTCTCCTTGATTTGTTACCCTATATCTAAAAAATTTTGTCGTTATGGAATTGAATCAGATATCATCCACACAGTAAAGGAAAGAGGTATATGGAACACATTTTTCTTCAAGATGAAAATAGAAAGCCAAACCTTTTCTCTCCCAGACAGAATTACTTTCTGTAACGTTGTCTTCTTAGTGAACCGAGTATCGATCAACTCCCAACGTAATCTACGAAATAACATTCGGTATTTTATTCAATCACATAATATTACAAGTCTGATTATTAATAATTTGTATTTTCAACTATTATTACTCACCTTCACCAGTAACCCTTTTCCGACTTCTAGCACTCTTCCTTAAAATATATTATATATTCACTAAACACTTTCACTAATGAACAACACGTTGTTCGCTATACTCGTACAACATAATACTAACACTAATCTCAATATTAACTGCTTTATATATATAATTTTGAAATTTGAAGTACCTGAATTCTACCTGGCCAATTATTGTTAAATGTATACCTGGATTTTAATCTTCTCACAGATCATTAATCTGTTCTAATTGCCTATAGACTCATCCTTTGTTTATGACATAGACATATGTTAAGCGTGTCAATCGCAGTATTGTTTTAGCAAACTTTTATTATTATTGTTTTGGAATTCATTTGCATGTGAAAGGAATAACAATTAGCCAGACTGAGTAAACAAAATGATTGGGAATAGGAGAAACCAAGAGGTAAATTGATTTTCGCAAAGGAAACACTAATTAGTAAATCAGAAAGACGTGATACCCATCAATATTGTCGACTTGTTGAACAATTTGAATCAGGACAGCTAGTACTAGTGGAGGCTAATGATGTATCTTCCGCGATGAAGTCGGTAACAAACAATTTTCTGTTATTATTTAAGGAGCCCGGTGAAGTTTCAGACTATTTGAATTCAGAAAAGAGAAGAGTACGTTGAATGTAGGAAGGGTAGCGGTTTTGATTAGATGTGGGAATAAAGAACAGTTGGTGAAAGCTCCTCAGCTCTATGATGGTACGATAATTACTCAGACAAAAGCTCCTTTTTCAGAGTTGAACAGTGGGCGGCAGTTGAAAAATCCAGGCAATGTGTTTTGATACCGTTGCAGTATTTACTGGTCGCCTCAACGGAAGCTGCGTTCAGTTGGAGCAATTATTAAAGGAAAATCTTCTTCATTAAGCATGTCGCCACTACGCGACATGCTGATTCTCAAATCAATCTTTGTTAAAAAATGGGCACAACTACTGGCCCCTACTCAAATATTTCCAAAAAGTTTCAGACTAGAGGGTCGAAGCCAGACAAGACAAAATATATAACTGCTATTGAAGACAAAAATATAAGACATAACTTCACCAATCTCATTTCTGAGCCAATTTGCAGCTTTCAGCGGGGTTCCCGCAAAAAATTTCAACATTGATTTTTTGTGACCACCCTAATGGACGTGGACCACCCATTGACTGCCAATACAAATATTTCTTTGATCACGATACATACTATCAATTTGGAAAAGTTGTTTTTTCTCATTCACATCCGAAACAATTAGATTTAGTTTTTTTCCAAAATTTTGCAAAATTCTGATGATGCATGGAAATCCGCTAGCACACTTGTGATTTCTGTAACTTTTTTTGTCTCCGTATTATCTTCCTGAAGGGTAGTAGTGATCAAGCCGCAGGCCACTAGTTTATGAAAAACCATGGACATATGGAAGTGCAGGCGGACTGGAC